>JAYKKM010000205.1:0-42500 GCA_035772405.1 Chrysogorgia sp. JL179-B06
AGATCCGTTCAGCTTGTCCTGCCAAACCTTCATGATATTATTAAAATGCATATATGCATTCTTGTTTACAAATCCCTAAATAATTATTTAAGGGAACCATTCCAAGATTACTTCACTTTAATATGTCACGATCATGGCACGAGGAATAACAATAGCGTAGAGTCTGGTTGCTATTAATAGCTCAAAATGCGGACAAACAAACCAAATTTGACTCACAAATGATGCAAATGAGCTATTTTCTTTTGTTATGACCGCAAAAATTATGGGTAAAAGCGGACAAACATGGATACTGACGTCATCTCGACGGAGTGCTATGCATCATACGATTATCTAAAATAAAACTTGCTTCATGTAGAAAAGCTTCCTTCCAATTAGAAATGTATCTACTTTGAACGATTCTAAAGCTAAACTATCTGGTTATTTTTCTCCATCCTAGATTACTTCATCGGAAATCGAGCTCAATGGTTATACATAACTCATGAATTATTAAGAGTACAAACAAAGCTCCATCCGGTAATTAGGGTAATCAGCTAAAACAAAAAAAGGTACTTGCAGTTCACATAGGTCCACCACCAAAGGGTCCTTTAAGCCCCGCATATTACCACTGACGCTCTAACCATTTAATATGGTACATTTAATATATACCTGTATCTAATAAAAGATATACAGACATATCGCCAGACTGCTGATATAGCAGTACGCATGTCGCATGTACGACGTACAGTAGCCGTTTTGCCATCTTATGTACTAGTTCGTACGTACATCATTTCGCTGTTTAAGTTGTTTGAGCTCCATCCGGTAATTAGGGTAATCAACGAAGACAAAATAAAGCTACTTGCAGTTCACCTAGGTCCGCCACCAAAGCAAAGGGTGGTGCCATATTACGACCCGTATTATTATTAAGCCCCGCATATTACTACTAGCGTCTATAACCGGAGATCAGAAGGTTCGACTCCCGTCTGGGACACAGAAACATGTTTCTGAGTTTGCGTTAAAACTAGAGTAGCAAACAATTTACTATAGAGATTTGCATCATTTGAAAAAAAATTATTCGATAGTATCTGAAATGTATCTATCACCAAGAGAGAATTCTTCACTCTAATTTTGATTTCAGGATTAATTATAAGACGGGATGCACTTATTTTTAGATTTTGACATCGAATTTTATATGATAGGATAAATTACGTCGACGTGGAGGTCTAAGGCAACCATTATAGAGATTGCTAGCGGCCCATCATAATTGGTTTGGTTTATGCCTAAAAGAGACGGGGCTTTTTCACGCCACTCGTGCACAACGTAGACTACAGCATTTGTGTAGAATATTATAATCACTTGTACGGTCCCACTAAATAAAAAATATGATTACCTTGCTGCGTATATCTTCACTATAAAAACTTACTCATTGATCATAATTCATAGTGGCTTCAGCCTCAGTGAAACATGAAACAGCTAAATAAAAATAAACACTTACATGGAGGTTTCGTAACTTCGCAATCAGTTGTCTGCTTGTCCTTGCTATGTGCCGATGATATGTCTTTCTTTTCATACGGTTTATCTTCACCATGAAGAGAGACGTTCTTTTCTAACGCTACGGTTTTGTAAGCACCGCCCTGCTGTTCTCTGGATTTGATTTCTGTTGATATATTTGCATTGTTTTCTGCAATTAATAAAAATATACATATTGATAGAGATGTCTACATATATAGAATATGAATTCATATCTATGTATTAAATGTAGATTACTGCATGGAAAGTGCGATGTACTGATTTATATTCACGAGTTGTTTGTGTCCTTAAACTAACGAGAGAGTAAAGGAGAACTGTGGTCCAAAAATAAATAATATTAACGCTAAGAGCTTCAATTGTTATGATTAGAAATATTGACAATTTGACGATATCTGTTCTTGTACTGGAACGCCGCCATTTTGCCCGCAGTAATTGGCTTGGGCCCGCAGTAATTGGCTGGGCCCGCAGTAATTAACTATGCTGTTGCGGTCACCCTGCCTTTCTTGTTTTTGTTATTGTAATTTGATAAGTAATTTTGTTTTTATAATTACTGCTTTGTTATTGTAATTTGTAATTTTTAAGTTGTACCGCGGTGAAGCTAATAAATTCAAATTCAAAATTTTTGAAATTAATGCTATTTATAGAAGCAAAACTCAGACAAACAAACCGAAATTTACTCTCAAGCAATGCAATAATTTATAGCAAACTCAGACAAGCATACATACTGACGTTTACCGCGGTTCGCTATTTGGACGTTATTGAATATAAAAAAGGCAATCATTCAATAACGTCAATATTGAAAGAAAAACCCCGCTGTGCATCAACTTTGAGCCGTCGAGCTCAAAATGGCGGCGTACAATAGCATAAAATAGAGAATGAAAATGTTATTTCTCGACAAGAGAATATATCGTCAAATTGTCAACATTTCTAAACATACTTAAAAGCCTTTTACTTAAAAGCGGTTTATTGTTTGACTACAGTTCCATATAACTTTTCTACTTTATAAATATTGCATACCCAATGTTGTTCTTCACAATTTCATGCCCTCACACAGGGTAAAATCCTGTCATGCAATATTGCGTGCAACGTTGTAACAATGTTGTAATTCAGTATACAAACTGCTCACTCCATTTACCTAATCCTTTGTTGTCAAACCATTTCTTGCTGAACTGTAAAGAGACTCCAACGGGAATTTTGACATCCTGAAAGATAAATTATAAATAACGTAAGTCTTAAAAAAGATAAACATGTTTTGGAAATACTATAGGAAATCAAGTGCATTTGCTCAACGATCTTCTGAGTGCAGAATTAGTTCCGGTTTGGTGTTGTTATGTACAATGATGCGTGCTGCTCTTAATGAAGCTTTGAATTAGCCAAAACGCATTGAGAAGTTTTGTTCGATCACTGGGCACCTTATCGTTGATTTTTTTTGTTTGTATTTATCAAAAACACGTACGAGCCTCGTCTCCGAGCTGCTCGCCATTTGTTTATGGTTACTCAACCTCGTACTCAAAGTCATTTCTGATCAGTTAAGGCCAAGATATAACCTTGTATGGAACACGTTGAATTAAAACGTGATATTATCATGACTGTTTACGTGTTGGTGAAAACAAGTGATCTTATTGTCCGCACTGCTAGACAAAAACAATAACTTCACATGGATTAAGGGAGCTGTTATTAATTCCAGCGGGGAGGGGGGCAGAAGGAGAAGTGCGGTGGGCAATGAAACTATAAATAAAAAATTGGTGGAGCTACGAAAACATTTGGAAAACCTTTGATGCACCATGAAACCTTTTTGATTAGTATCAAAAGTAATCGAACAAAACAAATATTTATAACATAGGAATTGATATACGCTATGTAAGTCCAAGAAAAGTTCACACCCAAAAAATCACACCCAAAGAAAAGTTGTTTTGAGAACCCCTTGCCCCAGAAATTATGTACATGTATTTAAGAATATTTTCCGTGTTTCCATAGTCATAGAGTTATAGAAACACGAGTGGAAGTTTGGGAGAATGAGAAATGGCAGCATTTCGAGTTCTCTCAAACTTTCACGAGTGTTTCTATAACGTATGGGAACACGGAAAGACGCTTTCTATTTCTTTTATAAAATAACACTGAGGAAATAAGTAATAAGACTCTTTTATTAAAATGATGAAAATATACATTCTCCTTACTCACGCTAGACAGCGTAGTCGGCTGCTCAAATGAACATAAAGCTCTTAAATGTGCAGAAAATCATCCAATCTTCTCGTTTTTCTTCTTATTGGCTGTCACAGACTCACAGAACATATTTATCGACATTTTAGTTAGCGGTTCGAGACTAAAAATAGGTCCGCAATGCGAACATGTGGGTACCGCATGGAACGTTAATGCCTGAGTCAGCCTTGTTAATTAGCAATGAGCATGGGATGTGACCAAAAGGGAGGCCCATTTTTATGAAATAAAAAAAATACGTTATCTAAACTGTGGAAAGATAAATCCAAATTTGTGATACTGAAATATTAGTATTATTCATTTACACTGCAGGGGCATTTATCCCCACTGTGTGATCACTGATTGAAAAATGCCTTTTACACGCTTTTTGATATATTATCCCGTTCTTGAATTATTACGCTTTATGATATGAGCTGTGACGTCACAAGATGGACACAAAACTGAAAATCAGGCATATCTTCAGACTGGTTCGACTAAATAGATTCAAACCTTGCTGACTTACTCAGTCAAAAACACTAAACATTATCACGGTTCTAATGTGGTTGGTAAAGGATTAGTTTCCAGATTACTCTCTTCCTTTATAATAATTATTTGTTTTCAACCACATTTACAGCAACTTATTTAGTTTTAGGAAGTTGACATCCTTTTTCCATGATTTCCAATGCAACAATACTGTTTAAAACAATAAAACGGTAATTGCAATGACGAAAAGTAGAAAGTTTTGTTTCTATACAAAGTGGCTTGGGAGCGAATTTGTTAACATGGGAACCCAATAACAATAATCTCAATGCCGTGACTTCTGCATGGTTTGAGCCTATTTAGTCAAACCACAAGTGGCCCAAGCTCGTGCGCCAATTTGTGTTTATATTGGAATTTATTCTATTTATTTATTTGTCAAAATTAGAGGATATAATTTTCATCTATTATTTGCAGTTTATTGTTACAATATATAAATGAAATAATGTGTATTTATATCTACCATAAGGTGTATGTGTCTTTCATTGTAAGTTTGGTGAGATTTAGGACAGTTGCAGTGCGACATTAATGCAATATAATGACCACATTGTTTATATCAAACATTATACCTATGAATACTCAACAAAATAAACATTTATAAACCTTGTTGTTCCACTTACTTGTTTATTGTGTCGTAATATTCTTCCTTGTGAAACTTGGCGCCATTCTGCCGCGTTATACTTCGAACCCGTTTGCGGTATGGCGCCAAGTTTCACAAGGAAGAAACCACTGCCACAAGTCTGGGCAAACTTGAAATAAAACATACCTTGTGTCTTGGTTGTGAGTTAGTCACAAGTGATGGATTCAAGGACACAACTAAGGCACATTCAACACGTTCAGGCAACATAGTGCACTCGAAATGCAACCATGAACAAGCTGACACACATTGTTTTGCATGCTGTGATGCAGTTAGTATAACAGCTACAATAAGCTTTTAGTAGTGTGTAAGGGACACAGATGTGTTATTGCTTTTAGTTCATTTCATAGGACAAAATCAAGATGTGGAAACATGGGTGTTTGGTGGAACTGCTAAGAAAAGAAAGTGTTATCCAGTGCACACTATTGCTCAACAACTTTTCCAGCAGATGATAAGTAATCTTCTGGGATTTCATGCACTAGTTATTGTATAAAGTTGCTACAAAAGTAACCAGCGATGCACCCTGTTTGCGGATGCTATGCTCAAGATTGTAAGGGATTCTTACAATCGGTTTGTCAGAAGACTAGACTGTTCTTAAATATTCCTGAGACTATTAAACATATAATAAAGTGTAAAAACTCACCGTAATATTTATTTATTCCAGTGCTTTCCTTGCAACACTTCCATGTTTCATCGCGTGTGTTTACCTTGCGAAGCAACAACTGGCCAATCACACTAAAGCACTTGTGGCATGCATAGCAACACGAAATGGCGGATCTACGAGAATTTGAAAGGCGAACCCACCGAACTTCGGAGGGTTTTTATTTCAATTTGTGCAACTTTATCGCTTGGGGAGCAGTGGATTCTGATAAAATAAGTTCTTATCTTTTGATTTAAATAAAAATTACTTAGTTCCACGAGGGGTGCAACGGAATCTGTTTTATAAGCATATTTTCGATTCTCATCCTACGGCCTAAAAAAGCGAACTGTACAACGGGCCCAGATATGGGAACAAATAGCAACAAACTTGTGTGGTTACGATCACCCCAAATTCTCTGTGGCAAAACGTTCTGTGCGAGACAGATATGCCTTAATCGCTGGCAAATATCGTAAAAGAATGAGCAACGAAGAAAAAGCATCTGGTATTTCGCCCGAAAAACAGAGTGAGTTAGATTCGCTGTTGGAAGATTTGATTGAAAGAGAGAATATCGCAGAAGAAGAAATCAATGAGAATCAAAGAAAGGTGGATGAAGAGAAGATAAAAATCACTGAAGTCAGACAACAGGCCATGGAAAAACTGACCGAAACAAAAAGAAGGCAGGAAGGTGCTGTAGATAAACCGTCTAAGAAAAGGTCGAGGTCAAGATCAGAGGCCATTGAGTTTTTAAGAAGCCAATGTGAAAAAGAATCGAAACTTAAGGAAATGGAGCTTGAATCAAGAAGAAAGCAAGAAGAAGCTGAAAGTATAAGGAATGAAAATGCGCAAAAAAGACACGAAGCACTTATGCAAATGTTCACACAACAACAAGGTATGATGGCACAACAAAATCAAACAATGATGAGCCTAATTGCACATACGATGAAAAAAAGTGAGTAACGCAGTGGATATATTTAATATTGATGAATTTATAAAAAACTGTTGAAAAGGAACTATTCTGTTGCTTATAACAATTACATAACCAATATATAAACACCTTTTAAGTATCGGTTTTTAAAGTTTATAACATTCGATTATTTTTTTTAAATTTGTACTTTAATAAATTACAGTATTTTCTATGATTGTGAGTGTCATTGTCTTTCGTGTAAATATTTGTGATATTCATGCATGCTTTATATCTTCATGCCTTCTTGTTCAAATCTGAGTGTGGTTGTTAGTCTTTATATGTTCCTTGTAAATATTTAGTTAAATTCTATATCTATTCATTCCTTCTTTGATTTATTTTATTTCAATATTTATGTAAGAGTTATATCTACTGCTTTACTCGTGACAAGAATAGCTTTGCTGACTTTGGACTGTATCATTATATTTATTTCATGATTAATAAAAGTTGAACTATTGTACAGCTGCCTTTCTGTTTTTTTAATTGTTTGGAATATTCTTGTGGTATAAGCAATGCAGAATTTAATGTCAATCAATTTAACTTTGTTTTGAACCTAAGAAACAAAATCCAATTTTCTCAGCATAACACTTGTACATTCACGGGTTTCTATTAATGACAGACACTATTAATTGTGAAAGTGAATTTTAACTATTTTGAAATATTAAAGGTCTATGAGGACAAAGTAAGTCAGAAATATTAAGAGAAATATTCTTGGACAGATGGTGGCTCCAAACCAAAAAAGTTAGATGTTTGATTACCATAAAGACAGGTGATGGCATTCTGTAACAATGCACAAACAATGTACATTTTGCCTACACTGCTTAACTGAATCTTAAGGTTTTTCTTGAAATCCAAGAATTTGAATGAGTTAATAACATCCCCAAATAGCCACTCGACAGATACCCTTGTGGCACTCATCGACTTGTTGAAAGCCTGCATCTCTGAGGTCAACATTGCATATTTGAATGGAGCATGTAAGTGTAACCGTAAGGGGTATGCAGGGTCACCATGGAAAATGCATACTGCTCGAGATTTTGCAACAGCCTGGAATCACCCAGCATGGCAGCATCATGTCTTTTTCCTTCTAAAATGTGATAAATTATGAAGTTAATTTCCCACTTCGGCATAGATGGGTATGGGTAACAGGATTAGCATGACTGCAATAATTCAAAAATCCATGAAATGCAGGTAAAAATAGCCATATAATAAAATTATAGCACAAAACATCCTTTTATTGCTTCTTATTGTGCCTAAGCATTTTAAAGGCAGATTTAAATAAATAATTACTTATAATAAAACAGGTGGGGATTTTGTCACTTACCTACTGGACCATAGAGGTTTCCAATCAGATCATTCGGTAAAGTTACTGATTGGAATTTGAGTGCATGCACTCTTTTGTGGCCATTATACATAATTCTCTGGTTCCGTCCTGGTCGGCATATAGGACGAACGGTTCCATCAACAAAACCAAAACAATTCTCTAATGCAGCTCCTTTTCCATGGACAGCTTCAGCGTAAATCTCCAAGTTACGAGGCGAAAATATTTGGTGATTCCATTCAGTTATTATGTGCCCATGGTGTTCGTAAAGGAAGTCGATAACAGCATTTATTATCATGCTCATTTCTGGCACTGGTCGACCAAAGCAGTGAATCATGTCGTTCAATCGACAAGGGTACGCTGTTCGCTTTAGGAGCATGCACAGACCTTCGATTTTTCCTGTCACAGATCTTTGACCACATTTGAAGGTCTCTGGTAAATTGAGAGCATTTGCGAGTAAAGGCATATCTCTTTTGTCCACTCTAAACTCGTACCGGCATTCGGGTTCTTCCATGTTGCCCAAGTTGAAACGGTTGTAAACATCGTAGGAAAAAGCCGGATTTTTTGAAGAATACACTTCAAGCAAAAGAAGACATACCTCTGTTGGAATGAGCCCTCTCTGACAACTTATCAAGGCCAAGTCCCTTATTTCTTGGAAACCAGGCATCTATTAATAACTCAAACATAAAATTAATCGAAAATATTGAGTGGTGTTGTCGTTGTTAAGAGCAATGCTTAACGTTTAATTTTGGCGCGACGAACCGCGTTTTCGACCCAGGCTACCACGTCCATAATTGGCATCCGCGGCTCGAGAACGTTCGATGCTTAAGGTCGCTAGTGAGCCGCGCAGCAGATAAACCTGAAAAGAAAAGTAAAAATACCTCAATTTATAAAGTATTCTTAGTGCCTACGATAGATTGCTTCGTAAATGTTCGAAAGAAACTGCTTACCTTGCAAATAAACCACAGAAACCTTTTTCAAAAGATAAGGTTATTCGAGTTTTCAACCGTTGTTTACACACAATACACGAGACGACATTTTCCGATGAGTTCCGAATGTCTGAGTTACGCAGTTGTAATTTCGATGTTGAACCCCTAACTCCCTACCTCAACACCGTGACTATATGGGTATATACCGCTGACCGCGGTACCCACGAAAATGCGAAAACCCGGTTGAAGACAAAGTTGATTGTTTTCCTTGCTCTATATATTATGGCAGACTACCATCAGTTCCCATGAGCACTCCTGTGTTGTCGGTATGAATAAAAATTTAAGATGTGCTCGGCCACGAAACTAAAACAAAATGTATAGTTGGGTCATGAAACCATCCAAGGAAATTTGGTTGGGTCACGAAACTTTAACAAGAATTTTCAGTTTTCCTACTGCCCCCTCCCGGGTGGAATTAATGACAGCTCCCTAAATAAACAAAAAACGCTTGTCGAGTTCATAGCTATTACTATATATTTACATGTTATCGTGTTAATTAGTTATTGTCAATGAGCGTGACCGAAATAAGAAAAAAGTGTCAGTTCTTTGTTGGCCTTTATAAGATCCGAATTTAACTCCGGTTTGTTAAACTTAATGTGCAAAGCTTCTATAATTAAAAGTTGATTGGTATTGTTAGACTTATTCGAGTAAAGATGAGATTTTTCATGGAAGATGATAATTGTCATCATTGTAAGCATGGATAATAAAAAGACTGGATAGGAAATAAGCTGACGTCAGCGTGAAAACCCAGTTGAAAATCATGATATCACGAAGATGTCAAGAGTATGCAGATTTGGCTGAGTTTCTCTTTGACTTCTCCATATTTTCGTATTCACGTAGCTACTGTATATTGAGATTGCAAAAAGTGTCATCGTCTCACAAACCTGCCTAAGCCACAACTAGGTAAATGTTGTTCGTCTTTGTTTCAACTGTTTTCGTTTTGTTGTGAAGAAACTGGCGTCGCATGCAAAAACTACCGTTGTTTTAGTTGGAATTTGCGACGCGTTTTTCACCGTTTAAAGTTGGAACGTTTCGCCTAAAACGAGTAATGGTAGATATTCCATCGTAAAGTGGCATTGTTATATTTTTGGGTAGTTTGACTATCATTTTTAGCTGTATTATTACTAAAAGTTGCGATTCATGGAGATTTTGTGACGTCACAATTTTCAACTAGGTTTTCACGCGATCAACTGGTGCCCTAACCAATCAGCACGCAGGAAACGTCACACGTGATATTAGTTTGCTATCCAGACTTTCTACTATCCATGTTGTAAGTAAGGTCATTAAGTCGGTCATATTGTTTGTGTAAGTCAGTGATGAATTGCACGTGTTCACATTCCAGAAAGTGTTGACAGCAACCGCACTAGTTTTGTGTTGTATATAGCATGTTCGGAAAGACGTCTTTGAAGGCAACGACCAGTTTTATCTATATATAAGTTTTATTACAGCCAGGACAAGTAATTTGATAGACGACTATACTACGAGACTTTTTTAGTGTTGAAAATAGTTATGAATTTAACGGGATGCTTAAGATAACGCCGAATTTTCGAAATGCAAGACTTGAGAAGATCGCCTCGTCTACCAAGATAAGGAATGCGGATCCAAACTTTAAGTACGTTATCATCAGCGGATGAAACACGAATAGAAGCACAAGAAGTGCTGTATTTGTGTTTTAACTTGTTAATTAGACATTTTTTGACATTATTGGGAAAACCATTCCGTGACATGAAAGACTTGAGAGGGTTGATTTGATTATCAAAAAGTTTCTTAGTTAGTACTACTTGTAATTAATAAAGCTAGAACAATTTAGCTGAACCAAACTAAGATCTGCGGCATATCACCGCACGCCATATATATCGATTAATTCAAGCCACAATTCTATTAAAAAAACCAATTTCGCTTGCATATAGTACATTTACGAGTACATAATATAATATATGTAAATAAGGTATTATTAACTATGTAATGAATAATACCCTGTATATAACAATGATATTTCCCTTATCGATTTGCTTTAATTAAATCAGGTAATATAGGCTACTATCTCCTAACTCTAATCAATATAAAAAATTTCAATACAGGTTGAAAGAACCATGTTTTTTATAAAAATACATACAAGCTGTACAAAAGAAATGCATGCCTCATTCAACTTAGTCTCCACCTAGTTAATGTAGACAGTCTACATTGGTAACATGTAGCTGTGAATGTATGATGTCTACATTAACTCAACTCGCGCTAAAATAACGATAGTTAGCGCATGCGTTTAACAGTCAATTTATAATCCCACATGCTTAGTCTCTCTCACTGGTCTATTAATCTAGCAACCCAGTAGGGGAGTGGATGTGGTGAGGTTAGGGATCGCTAGAAAACTCGTTAGGCGGGGGGTAGGGTTAGGATCTTTGTTGTTTTGGGGTTAGCGATTATTTAAGTGCCCATAACCTCAAAATGTTTTATTGTTTTGTTTGAAAGAACTTTTAAAATGATAAAGTAACTTATTTTGAAGATTTTCGTTTCTTTGCTTTCTTTTTGAGATATATCAGTTTGTTTGATATGCAAATGTCTGGAATTTCGTCACACATGCATGACTTATTGGAGAAATGTGTGTATCTCTTTCATTCTCGAACGAAATCCTTTAAAATCAAGAAGTTTGGTGTTGTGGGAGAAACGCACAGACGTGTTATTCACACTTTAGTGTTTCCATTTCATGAACGCAAAGATATATAACATTCTGTGATCACTCATTCCAGATATTTGCATATCAAACAAACTGATATATCTCACAAAGAAAGCGAAGAAGTGAAAATCTTCAAAAGAAGTTACTTTATCATTTTAAAAGTTCTTTCAAATAAGACAATAAAACATTTTGAGGTGAGGGGCACTTTAATGTAGACATCATACATTCACAGCTACACGTTACCGATGTAGACGGTCTACATCACTGATCTCTAAATAAAGACTGGATTGAGCTTTCTATTGTATCTGATGAGCTGATTTTGAAGCCTGCATATTTGCATAATGTAAATTAACAAGAGGTCATTAGAAACTCCGAGTTTGCAAGCAAATCAAACTGTGACGCTAGCAAAATAGGTTTAGTGTCTAGCCAATATAGTTTCTTTGTTAACATTAAATGCATAAAATCTTCAACCTAATTTGACGTCTCATATCAGGTTTCTCTCACTGGATAATTAGAGCCAACGGCGGCCATCACTAAGGGACCAAAGTCGCAGTAAATCTGTAGCTAGGCGATGAATCGTTTTACCCAGTAATTTGAAAAATGTTTTCTGGTCCTCTTTATAGTAATATTATTTTATTTTGTCGATGGTAAGAGCACATAAACCATCAAAAAACCTCATAGGATTCTCAGTTGGTCGCTTAGTGATGGCGGACTTCCGGCTTCATTTTCTGAACAATAGTTGCTCGATCCAGTCTTTATTTAGAGATCAGTGGTCTACATTAACTAGGTGGAGACTGGGTTGCCTCATTACATAGATGTATAATGTAATACAAAATCGTTCTGATTTACATATTAAACTTTTTGTTCGATTTTCTCAGCCAAAATCATTTAAAATATTTAGGATTTTCGATGAATATGAACGTTTACACGCGTTCGTATCACATGCTATATACAACATTCGCGTCCGTGTTGTATCGAGCTTGTAGGGACCTTACGCAAGCACAACGCCAACGCCAACGGCAACCCTGAAGGACTGGGGCTAGACGTTGAAGTTTACGTTGGCGTTGTCAGTCATTTGAACCTTACGCAAGCACAACGGCAACCCCATTTTTACAGTAATACGATTTGCTTCTTGTGGCAACCCGAACGTTTTATCATGCCAAAGGTTAGAGAAGTCCTTTTACTAGCTCACGATTACAAGCTTTTAGATGAAACAAACCCAAGAATCCTAATATACCCTACTGGAACTATAAGAAGTTTGACATTGATGAATTATGTGATGATGAATGCAAGGCCAACTTCAGGTTTTATAGAAACGATATTTATAGTTTGACAGAAGTTTTGGACTTACCCGAGGAATTTCAGTGCTATAATCGTGTTTTGGTTGACAAAGTTGAAGCATTTTGCATGTACTTGAAACGTTTTGCATATTCATGTCGTTACTCTGACCTGGTTCCCTTATTTGTAAGACCTATACCACAGCTGTGCATGGTAACCAATGAAGTAATGAACTTCTTTCATCATAGATGGGGACATTTGCTTTCTTCTATTGTTTGCAAAATGCTATACATGACAGAGGGGCAGCACTTGCTAATTGTTGGGGTTTTGTAGATGGCACTGTAAGGGCAGTTTCCAGACCAGGCAAAAATCAACGTGTTTTATATAATGGCCACAAGAAAATTCATTCGATCAAGTTTCAATTTGTAGCAGCACCAAATGGACTAATTGCAAACTTGTACGGTCCCGTCGAAGGTAAAAGGCATGACAGCTCCCTACTAATGATGTCTGGACTGTTAAACAAGTTACAGCAACACTCGTTCAATCCTAATGGTGAGATGATGTGCATCTATGGAGATCCAGCATACCCGCTTCGACCACAATTACAAGCCCCCTTCAAGGGTGCAAGACAATACAAGATCAAATGGCATGGAATCGATCAATGAGTCAAGTAAGGGTATCAGTGGAGTGGCTCTTTGGGGACGTAATAGACAATTTTAAATTCTTAGACTTTAAGAAGAACTTGAAAGTGAGACTGAGTGCTGTTGGCAAGATGTACCTTTCTTGTGCATTAATTCAGAATGCACATACATGTTTAAATGGATCAACAACTTCAAAGTACTTTAACATTTATCCACCCACTATTGAGCAGTACTTTTTGTAAGCATTTTAACATATATTTATTTTGTCTCCTTTATGACAGTAATATCTATTATTCCAAAACTGTGGAATTCATTACCACAGGAAATTAGAAGCATTGATATGTTAAGTAGTTTTAAATCAGCACTTAAGACTTTTCTTTCTTTAAATTTTAATAGTTTTTTGTTCATAGTGGTAATATATGTAGTAGGCTTTATCTTATAATGAAACTGTAATTAGTTTTATAAGTAACATTAAGAATATATTGTTGTAAGAGCATTGAGACTATTGTATAATGCTCCTAATGTCTTTTATTATTATTATTATTATTATTATTATTATTATTATTATTATTTTTAATATCAATTTGCTTTCTTGTATTGTATTATAGAAAGTGAATAACATAAATTGTATGTAATGCATAAACGACTGATGTGATTTGGTCCAGTTGAATAGAATTACTGTAGAGGAAATCCTGGAAATGAAAAGATGAAGAGGGTAATTTCCAACCTTAGTTTATTGGACAAAACACATTACCCTGTTCCAGTAATAGAAATACAGGCAGGTAATTTTTTGGAATCTACCTCCCCTATCAGAAATCCTACAAGGTTGCACGTAGTATAAATGAGATGGTTGGATGGGGTATACTTCCCCCTGGTACCCCAATTGCTATAAATTAACTTGATCTAATGGTTTAGATATTGTTTTCATGGGAAATAAATTAACCTGAATTTAGTCTGATCTAGGTCTAGCAACCAACCTCAGCTTTAAAGGGAGCTGTGACCTAAATCTCAGGTCATGTAAACAACCAACAGGAAAACACTACCATCCAACCTAAAGTCAGCATATCTGGAATTTCCTTCTTCCCATCTCTATCTTTGCTCTTTGGAAATCCCTCTAAAAACCAAAAAGCCTCTACAGATGAGAGAGGGCTGACCTCTGCGTAAACACTGCCTTAGCCCCCTTAAAAGAAATGGAGTGGCAGCTATAATCTCCCATCAAAATAAATGTTACAGAGGCTTCCCTCCCCCCTTGCTGTCAGTTAAGACATTGTTTTCTATTCCAATAAAAATATATGTCTATAACACCCTCCCACACAGCTATGGTGAGATCATGCTAAATTTTAGGATATTTATTTTTACTTACTCCGCCATTCAGTAAAGTATAACTATTGGAAAACAAAATAATTCTTGTAAAACAGAAAATAATAATACATTTTCAATTTCAGACATTTATAAACGATATAAACTTTAATAATAAATTCCAATGAACAAAAACTGTATTACAGTAAACATCATGAACGAGTATGTTTACAGTTCAAACACACATTGAAAAGGCAACTACTGTACAATAGTGATCCGGTGATCCTACTTATCTAATGCTTTCTGTAGTAAAGTCTTTAACATATCCGATTGCTGCTGTTATTGATGTAGAAGTTGTTGCATCTGTTGTTGCTGCATTCTTTGCATTTGCATAAATTGGTCATTTAAGTATTGTTGCATAAAGAAACTCAGAAACGCAATGAAAACGACGAGCAGCCATCACAAAAAAAGAAGAGAGCTTGTGGCTCAGATACGACGAGGTTTTTGAAAGAGAAGGCAGAAATGGAAATCAAGTTTAAAGCTGAAGAATTGGAATTAAGACGGCAAGAAGTTGAAAAAGAACATCAGTTGAAGTCAGAAGAGTTGATGATCAGAAAGCAAGAACAAAAGGAAAAACATGAGCTAGGTTTCCATAGACATATTTCGCATTTCTTGTGCCGTGGCAGCTTCAGCCTCGAGTTTTGTATTTTTTTCAGCTGAAAGCCTGTCACTTTCCATGTCTGCCTCTATGAATTGTGTTATGATATCTTCCATCGCATCGTCAACTTCAGATTGTTCTGGCGAGATGCCACTTGCTTTCTCTTCTGACTGAACCTTTTTCTTATGCTTTTTCTCTAAGAGGATGTACCTGTCACGAACAGACCTCTGTGCCACACGAAATAATGGATTTTCTATTGTGTTCAAATAATCAGCAATTTTCCCCCATGCTTCTCCTCTTTCAAATGAACCTCGTTTATGAATCCATGGAGTGTGTGCGATTATTTCTCGTACGAACATTGTGTTATGTTCGGGTGTCAATTTCATACAGCTAGAACTGAGTAGATTACAATAAAAACTTTGAAAACCCAGTTGTAAAAGCAATATTGATTTAATTGTTAAAGATGTTGATCAATATTTTCTATTTACCTCATTTTGCAAGTATTTCACGTTCTCTCACAACGCCAAATGTCCAAGTTTGGCGTCGGGGACGGCAAACCAGAACGTCACGAAAACGTAAACAACTGGCTTCACGCATGCGCAGCACTTATCTAGGCATTTTGACGTTCCCGTTGGCGTTGCCGTTGTGCTTGCGTAAGGTCCCTTGTATATCCGATTTCACGGCCGCTCATGTTGTAAATAGTAAATCGCAATGTTGCATAAGTAATTAACATACCCACCTTCAATACATCACGCATTTCTTTCTCGGTACTGATGCAATTAAGAGCATCATCCTGACAAAATAGGATCAAATATAGGGTTATTACGTAATATCAACGCAACTCTAAATATTTTCACATTGGTATTGTTTTTTAAATAATATTTCAAAATCATAAATACAAACTATATTATATACTCTAAAAGTGAGATAATACTCGCAACAAATTTCTACAACTTATTTTGCAACATTGCTGCGTTGCGAGTTACAGTGTCATGTTGCATGCACGTATTACTATACTTTTCTTGCAACTTGTCGCGCAACAAATTCCGCAAGTTGCGGTCAAATGTTGCGAAAAGTTGAAGGGTCTTCTACTTTTCCCAACATTCTGTTGCAACCTGCAACAAAAATAGGCACGCAGTGCGTGCACGTGTCTATAGTTGTAATATAATCGAATAAGTAATAAAGTTAATCGAATAAGTATCGAATAAGACAAGATAAATAATAAGACATGGTATAATGCTACTCTGGTTAAACATAAGATCCGATCAAGTTTAATTACCTATTTAAATAGAGTCACCACAGGCTACAGCAAATGAATACCGTAAATGTTCGATTTAGCGCCGCTCGATTATAAGCGCCGCATCCAGAAGCAGGATAATTTAATAAGCGCCGCTCTCGATTAAGCGCCGCACCTTAGAAACATGGTTAGCTACGGTTGAAATCCACGAAGAAACAGAAGGCGGAAATTTGAAAGCCCCACCTAGGAGAACTATTTTGCAATGGATCATTGATTCGTGGGCTGAATTATCAACCGATTTGATAAAGAAATCGTTTGAATCGTGTGCGTTGAGTCTTCCCATTGACGGTTCCGACGACGACGTAATTCATTGTTTCAAGGAAGGCGAGCGCTGCAGTCAAGGCCGCGAGGTACTTCGATCGCAGCTGTCCATCCTAAAAGAGCCGGACACAAATCCCTTTGAAGTTTCTGATTCAGATGTTGAAGATGCCTCTGATCCACATCTATGGATAGATTACGATGAAGAAGGCGATGACCAGGACACGTTGACGTTCTTTTTTTAACTTATTGTGCTATTGGGTATTACGAAAATTATTGGGTTAAATTTATTGGGTTTTTCTATGGATAATTAAAGTTGTGTTACGAGCATTTTGTCAACTTTTTTTAATAAGCGCCGCTCTCGATAAAGCGCCGCTCTCGATAAAGCGCCGCTCTCGATTAAGTTTCGCACCAAAAGATTGCAAATTTTAATAAGCGCCACGGCGCTAAATCGAACATTTACGGTACAGTATCTCAGATTATCAGTTATCAATGAGGCCCCGTAGTTTTTGACATTAAGTGGCCCGGAAGTTTCCCCGTAACTTTAATTTAACTTATATACTATTCGCTGGAGGCCTGTACGTTTTACCTTTTCTAGTTCAACTAGTTATACTGCAATATAGTAAATTATTTGCTACTCAACTAGTTATACTGCAATATAGTAAATTATTTGCTACTCAAGCTTTAACGCAAACTCAGAAAAATGTTTCTGAGCCCCAGACGGGAATCGAACCCGCAACCTTCTAATCTCTGGTTAGACGCTCTAACCATTGAGCTACCAGGACTCAGATGGCAGAGCAATGCTAGGCTACGTTGTGTACTACGGTAGTCTGCGTCTGCTAATCTACAGACACGTGTATCGCTGTACCACAGCTCATCAGTGTAGCTTGAAAAATTTGGATGAGTTTTACCATGTACTTATGCGCATGCGATCGTTGGTGATAACCGCATTTCGGACAGCACCGGTAATTAGCACAGATTTAGGAGAAGATGTGGAGAAAATGGGAGAATATAGCGGGGAGAAGGCCAACATTTTTGGAGAGTGCAACGTTACGATCCCGAACGGTTTTGGAAGAAGCAAATGTGCATAATGAGAGAGAACTTGGAAAGACAATAGCGGTAGTGATTGAAGAGAGGGAAACTGAAGAACAAGATGTGACATCATCAAGGATACAGTATAGACTGGGTCAATTCTCAAAAAATCTTAATCCCGAAGGCAAATGGTGTTAATTTATGGAATACAAGCTTTTTAGGGGTATTGAGGGGTGCTGAACTCAAATCTGATGTATGCCCAGCTCAAAAATGGCCGATAATGGCTTAAAATTGAGAAATCCAAGATGGCCGCTAACGACGGGCTGAAATGTATTTATGTTCATATCTTTTTGACTAAACAAGGTAGAAACTTGAATGAAATGTGCTTTTGTAGGTTTTCATATATGGGAAATCCAATGCCATATTCAGTTTTGATATAAAATGTGAAGAAACTGATTGAAACTCATATTTATTGCAAAAATTGTCTTTTTTGAAGATGAATAATTCGTCTACGAGATAAGATCCACAAGCCCCATCCCTCTCCCTCCCCACCAGGAACACAGACCGCCCATTTTTTAAAGCCCAGAGGCACTACATCTAATTTAAATGTTAGCAGGAAGCATATTAGGGATGCAATACCCATTTTGGCTTAGCAAAGTAAGGTACCCCCAAATAACACTGATGCGCTTCGACGTAAACCAACATTTGACAAGCAATTTTGCAATTTATTTGTAACACGAGAACAATGACAATAATTTTTTACTTAATCGTGCATGAATTGCATGAGTTTATCGTATTTGCTGTCAGAGCGTTATATACAGTCCTTCATTGTGCAGGTAGATGTGCACACATGAACTTATTCCCGGTCGTCATGAGTGTTCCGGCAGTTGTCGCCAAGTTTCCTGCAGTTGCACGCCTCGATGCATTTCATGCGAATTTTCCTGCAGCTGCAGCGTTGGCTGAGGCACCCCTTCGTACAACCACATGAGGTGATCTCCCTGCATGCTTTCGGGATAGGTGGCAGAGAGAGTAGCCGTGGCACTAACTGACCGTCCAGGTGCATCCATCCCATTTCGGTCACTGGAGGAAGAGCAGGATATGGCAAGTGTGCTTGGTTCCAGACACTTGCTTGGTAGTGTGAACGCATGATGTGAAACTTTGCTGCATCTGAGGTTGGCGGCAGAGTCTCTTGTGCACGACCGATACAAAACAACTTGACTCGTGCTTTGTTGCATGTATCGACCTCGGGCACCCCATATATCTTACAGATGAATTTCTCTGTTGATATAGCTATGTTTTCGGTGAGAGGGCCCTTGCCTAGGCTAATCAGATCAGTATGATGTTGCTGGAACACCTTCCAGGCTGTTTTCTTTCCATGGCAACTGAACTGAGACACACTATCACAGCCGGTTACGGCATGAAAGGCAAGTAGTGTGTCCACTTGACCAGCAGATAGCAACATGCGAATTTCATGTACTGGGAAATACTTTGGAGCCTTCGACGTCCCAGCTTTCATGTAGAGACGTGTACATTCCATTCTGTCATAGTGTGCTAGAAGTAGAAGAAGCACGTCTGTATCACGTACTGACACAACTATCGTTTCCATATCAGCATGGATGCAGTGCAAAATCAGCCGGGTATCAGCTTCTTCGTGGTCAGCCCTCAGAGAGGAGACTTCGAGATCTGGATCAGATGACTTGACAGTGGTCGCTTCGGCGAACCCCCCTGCTACTACAACCACTGGTCCATCTCTCAGGCTGTGTTCAATCAGATGGTTTGAAAGTAGTAAAGCGAGATCTGCTTTATTTTCCTCGAGTGCCATAAAGCTAGACCAGTCTGATGGGAGAGGAACTGATGGCTCGTTTTCTATTTTACGACGTACCGGTCGGTGGCGCTGCTTGCGTTTGGTCCTGGTACCTGCTTTGATTGATTCGCCTTGATACCTGTCGAAGACTACGTCGATCCTCTGGTATTTTGCTCCCATCTTGAACACAGTGTTAGCAAATGTGTTGGCATAGTCACCAAACGTTCTAATGTCAGGCGGCTTTCCAAGTGCCATCACAAGTGCTTGTCCATCAATGAGCAGGCAGCTGGGTTCATCGAGTGTAACATTTGGAGGAGTTTTGACTTGTTGCGTCAGTATGTTTGCTAACACAGACTTGTTGGTGGAATGTAGACTACCACTAGTTGTGGCCAAAGACAGTGGGACGGTCATAAGTTCATGCTTGAGGATGTTTTCTAGGTTTACCCCGCGCCCTGCTCTATAAGCTGTTATGAGCCTTTGTAGAATGTTCCTGTCCACTTTGATAGTGTTTTGCTTGCCCTTGGAAGGTTGCACGACTTCGTACAAAGAGGCAAATGTCTTGGCCTTATTTTTTTTAATGGGTGATTTCAGATCCAGGTGCTGGTTACTATCTGGAGGCTCACACAGACGTTTGTCCACGAAGACTTTCATTTGCGCCTGTCCAAGGTGTTCTGCACTAAGCAGAGATTCTTGAATCACAGGCGTGACCACATCCTTGGTGATTATGTTCTTCAATGTGTCACCGCCATCTTGAAACACGCCATGTAGTTTCAACGATACAACTATACTGCCTTCATCAGAGTCGTCTTTCTCCATCCTACTTTTCGTACACTCATTGTGTGTGTACTCATCGTCTTCATCGTCCGTTGTGAGTCTCAGCATTGCTGTTGTGTGAGAAGCTATGACCGTTCTCAGATTATACGACAATGTCCATCTACTGAGTGCGGATGCTATTCTGGTGATACCTACTAAGCCTCCGCTTTTCTTTCCTGTAGCGTTTAGCCATTCCGTACTTTGGTCTGCCGAAACCTGATTGAAGCGTCGATCAGTGCGTTTTACTACGAAGTTGCCTTCCTGGAACTCAAGGAGGATTTCTGGTGGAAGAACCGACATCTCAGCCAGGTATACAGTACCCCATCTGGCGTAGTTAACGTGATCGTACCTGAAGAAGAATGGCAGCATACGTTTGAACGCATATAGGTGGAGATCCCATGATCCATCACGTTGCGCTCTTGTGAAGCAGAGTAGGATGCTGACCATAGTCATATAGTCCCACCAGAATTCAGCATTCGGGTCATCAACTGCAAGAGCTGCCGGGAACTCTTTCATGGGCTGCCGAAATCTGTCGGCAGTCAGTTTGTCGACCATCTGTGCAATGTGATTGGCGTCTATGGATGTGCAGACCTCTGAGAGTTCGGCTCTCAGTGCAACATCAACCCCATCCAGATACGTATAGAGCCGTGGGAGGAGTAGTTGCCAAAGAGCCTGTAGGGTAAGTTTGTGCGTCCTGATGGCACGCGCATACCCCTTTCCTCCCATGACATGCTGCGCAGCATTGGCTCCCAAAGATCACACCCTACCCATAGCTCGCTCAGGCCAGACTCGCTCATGTGTCGTCCTATTACACCCAGAAAGTTCATGGCAATGTGAAGTCCTCCAAGGCAAGGTATAAGCACGTCCTTGTACTCTTCTACCGACCACTTCAGTTCCAGCAGCTTCGGATAAAGTGCCTCGTCCACCGTCAGAACGACATGCTGCTGTTCCATCGATTTGGCCACATGGAGCACTCACTTGACGACTGTATTCAACGTATTGAGTTCAGATGCGGGAGCCTGTATGATAGGTAGGTACCCTACTGTAGTTTTCTCCGGGTTGACTGTGCTCGCCTTTTGGTTGTACAATGTCCAGGAAGGCATTGGTTCGTGAGATGACCGGGACAAGATGAATGCCATGTCAGTTGCGTGCGCATTCTGTGCTGAAGGACATTCCTCAGGTGACTGTGTGAAACAATCAGCTGCGATCACACCACTGAATGGACGCTCAGTGATTCCTCTGTTTGGTGCAGGTGTGATGTCAGTCATCGCCTCAGGGATTTGGAATGTTCCTGTCTTGGAAATGTCTATTCCAATGAGGATATCACCTTCAGGTGGACCGCGTTGCCAGGCAGCAACTTGAGTGGCATGGAATGTCCCTTTTCCATCCAGAGTGTACTCATTAATGTCCACGTTGTCCGTCGAGAAATGGACGAAGCGACCCTTTACTAGATTTTGGGGAACAACAGCACCGTTGACAGCCATGGTCTCTAATGTCTTCTTGGCCAGTGCAGTGTCAAGTTTGATTACCTCACGGTAACTCATGATATGACCTGCATTGTGAAACATGTTCACCAGCTGTTTCGAACGTGTAGCTTGGTGAAGGGTACTGGCCATTCCTATGTGCTTCGGAGTGAGGAACTTGTCTCCATTGGCTGTGTACATAATATCCTGCGCAAATGCTGATGATTCTAAGCCGTCGTCTGGCTTCGTTGTTATCATCGTCCAGTTCATCATCCTCCAGTAGACGCTGACCACCTAGTAACAAGTTCAGAAACATGTACAGGCTATCTGGTATGCTGTCTATTGCTTTGTCTTCGCTGATGTCTATCCCTTCTGGCTTGGGATGTGACAACATGTCACCACGGATCTGCAATGCCACGTGGACCATGGTCAGGAACGTATCATTATCCTCATGTTTGAATGAAGGAATGCGTCTATTAATATCGGTGGTGTCGTCTTCCAGCATCGCTGATACTGGAATATGTCGGAATTTGAATGGAACCAATACAGTACGAGGTTCATTTCGAGCCTTATCACACAGTACAACGACTTCGTATATGCCCTCAAGACGGTCAGCTAATTTGTCCTTGAAAGTGTTCCTCCGACTCAGAAATGAAGATGGTATATCTATCTGAGCATCTCTAGCTATTGTGCAGTACCTGTCCCACACATTTACGATATCCAGGATATCAGCTTGCTCTGCTGATTGTTCAAGTTCTTGACAAAGCCACGCTAACGTAATATCCTTGCTCTGGGTTGACACATTTGCTATGCGTTTGGTCCTACGTTCGAACTGGACGATGCAACTCCGGTGATATGTTCCGTCTGCAGCTGTAAGATCATTTACACAAGCTAGTTGAAATCTTAAGATTTGGTCATACTTCGCTGCTTCCAATATTCTGTTGCTGACTTTCATTTCTTGTATGAGATGAAGCGCTTCTTTCCGATCTTGTTGACAAAATATGCACTGCTTCCAATCTATCTGAGATGTTTTGCTCCGTAGTCTAACATTTTGCAGACGGGAATTTGGTATGGATGCAGACGAACTTTGGTTGTTCATTTCTTTCAATCCAGCCTTCCTTAATCTTTCAATTCTACATTTACTCATGTAACTAGATCGGCAGTCCTTATGCCATTTGAACGGTTGAAGTGAGTCCGCTCGAAGTATTTCAGTAAGTCGATCGGTTGCATCTCGGAAATTGTCATTATGTAATTTCAACCTGAGTTGCCTAATAGTATCAACTGACTGGAGACAATCACTGCTGGCTGTCATGAGCTTTTGCGTATTGTCCTCCTGGCATATGAGGCATAACTGTGGCTCCAGCGACACTGGTCTTTTTCCAGTACGGTCTGTGCCTTCAGCCATGTTTTTATTCACCGTTAGATCAATTCAGACCTGCAATCAAAAAAAGAGTTGATTATACCATCGTTAGTATAATATATAATAATAATAATAATATAATGTGTCCAATATAATCCAAATAATAATATAATCCAAAATAATATGCTGTAATGGATTTATGGATATTTGATGTGAACATCTTTGTATAATTACAATGATATACAAAGATGTTCACATCAAATATTCCATTACATCATATTATTTTGGATTATATTATTATTTGGATTATATTATATTGGATATATTATATTTGTAACGCAGGGTTTTCAAGTTGGCCATGTGACTCTTTTTATTTACTCCAAAGCAGAACAAAAGGACCTAAAAATACATAATATTAATACACAGTTCCTACATAATTACAGGACTTGTTTGATGCAGACACTGACTAATTCTGGAGCAGTAGTAGGCAGATAGACTACTTTATCCTGTCAGCACAACTGCTTGTCCGTAAAGCCATGTAGGGTCAAGTATAAATAATGAATACAAAATTACAAAATGAAATAACCTCTCGAAAACTACAGTACCTCTAAAATACGAATACTAGTCAGCATAGTGCTGACGGCTTCAATACGTAATCACTATAAAAGGACAGAAAAGGAATCTAAGTAAGTGCATGATCTCAAAGCACGTGTTCTCGAATCATGTGAACATGCGACACAAAACTACGGAAAATACCCCTAAAACTATGTGAAAACACTAAAGAAACCAAAGCTACGAAAGCTATAGACACTAATCAAAATATGTATGGCCATTATAAGCGATAATAAATACAACTTACCGAGTAAACAGCACCAAAGCACGGGTCAATATAACAATTGCTCCTGAAACGTTTTCTCAACGTAGCGGCTTGGTAACCGCGCGACGTAAACGGCTTAGCAACCAGGACCTGGACGGTCCACAAGGAGCCCACCTGTGTGGTTGTGAGCCCTCACATATTATTATTATTATTATTATATATTATATTATTAGTATTTGGATTATATTATATTGGATATATCTGCAATGATAAAAAACTGCAAACTGAGTATATTATTCCTGGACACATATATAGGATCAACCTGCTTGTGGATCTTATCTGGTCGACGAATTATTCATCTTCAATCAGTTTCTTCACATTTTATATCAAAACTGAATATGGCATTGGATTCCCCATATATGAAAACCTACAAAAGCACATTTCATTCAAGTTTCTACCTTGTTTAGTCAAAAAGATATGAACATAAATACATTTCAGCCCGTCGTTAGCGGCCATCTTGGATTTCTCAATTTTAAGGCATTATCGGCCATTTTTGAGCTGGGCATACATCAGATTTGAGTTCAGCACCCCTCAATACCCCTAAAAAGCTTGTATGCCATAAATTAACACCATTTGCCTTCAGCACTTTAAATATCCACATTTTCACAAATTTTGCCTAGTCTAGTAGAAGATCGACAGAGAGAAGTATGAAAGAAGAATATTTGACTAATGATTGTAACAAAGATGATAAAACGATAGTAATGTTAATATGAGAGGATTTATAAGTGATGTGTTAAATTTATCAGACCGTGTCCTTATGTCTAGAGGTTTAAATTTTTGTCCTATATACGGAAGGAAATTAATAGATTTGAGTTGGCTAAAGATATTTTTGAATTTGGAAGGAAAATGAAATGTAGGATTTATTTTATTGTTAACGGTGGAAGGAACACGAGGTCTCTGATAGAAATATCCGTACGTTTTAATATAATGTCTAACTGGACGCCCGAGTGTTGTACCCGCTCGATTAGGCGGGCGGAAAAGGCAGGCGTGCGGGCGAGGATCCAGCATTAATGGAATTACCATTGAAGAATCTAGAGTCTAGGATCCTTTCTATTGACGAAAAAGGAAGTAATTATAGCAATCTTAGTGGTGATGAAAGGTATGCTCTTAAAAATCTTAAGGGATACCGAGATGTTATAAAGAATACGGATACGGGGTCGGCGGTTGTAGTCTGGGGAATAGAAGAATATCGCATAAGGAAGCATATAAACACCTTCAGTTGGTGAAATTTCGGTGTATGAGATTGTTAATAGGAATACAGTTGAAGTTCTGAGTAAGAAAATTGACGAACTGCTTGTTTCTTTAAAAAGTAAGGGTGTTATTTCGGAAGAAAAACGAAAATATTTAGGTTGTAGAGAAACGAAACTTGGTAGATTTGAAACATAAGTATAGCCCCGTGATTTCTAATTGTGGTACACCTACAGAAAAAATTTCGGAGTTTGTTGATTTTAATTTGCAGCCTATTATACAAATTCTACAGACTTTGTGTGCCGGCTCAGGGAATTGGGTGATATTCCGCATAGTGCTATCATTTGTTCTATGGATGTTGTTGGTTTATGACCACACATCCCTCACGAAGAGGGTTTGGATAGTATGCAATGTGTTATCGATAGTATGAAATATGTTACCTTCTCATTGGATATGATGATTTAGTGGATATGTGTAGGTTTAGAAACGTGCAGGTGCTGTCTAAGGAACCAAGTTTGCACCTTCATTTTCAAACGTGTTTATGTTTGATTTTGAGAGGAAAATGTTGAGGGAATATAATATAAGTCCATGGGTGTGGTGGAGGTTTTTGGATGAAAAGCTTAGAATTCTTTACTTATGCCTCTGAGAGTCGCTACTTTCTGGGGTTGTTATATTGGGAACTTTACGGTATAGCGACTGCCACAAAGTCAGTGTAATTGAAGCAGTATATCATTGTAACCTTCGCTATCCATCTGAGTTTCGGTAGATCAATGGTTGGAGCGTCTCGCCGGTAATCAAGTAACAGATTCGACCCTCGTGTCCCAGAATCTGTTCATAGTAAAGCAGTTGCTGACCGTTTATTCGGTAAAGTCCATCAAGTTGCTGCTTGGAGCGAAGATGATGGGGGGGGGGGGGGGGGGGAGGGTGTGTGTGAGTGGTGCAGGACTTAAATTTGCTGATAAAATGGGTTATTTTAATATGAGTTTATTAACTTTGTGATTATTTTAATTCAGCGTTGAATTACAGGAAGAAAAGTGGGCCTTACCTTTGCTTAGGGGTCCTTACCTGTAAACGCTAGAAAATGCACCCAAACTCGACCATCGAAGTAATTTTCAGACTCTATTTTTTGGGGAAGCTACCTTCATATATTGAAAAATACTAATGTTTCAAAACCGCTTAAATAATAATAATAATAATAAAGACGTATTAGGAGCATTATACAATAGTCTCAATGCTCTTACAACAATATATTCTTAATGTTACTTATAAAACTAATACAGTTTCATTATATGAACAAAAAACGATTAATTAATTATTAATTATTACGTAACAAGGCCACTCGGTACTCCTCAGTTGACGAATCCCGCGAAGAACCAACCAAACAAAAAGGATAACGTGGATTGTTCGGAACAAAATCATGGCGCGTATTATTACAGCAAGTACAGTTGACAGTTCGATGAGTTTTATTCCAAGTTAATTACTTCACGCACGCGCACAGATCAAATTGAAGCACGCGCACTGTCGTCAGCATACGCAGCGTGCTTCGTCTGCCTGCGTGTGAAGACCAACCGTTTTTGCGCGAGCTTGAAAAACAAACGTTAAAAATCTCGGTATAGACAATCCGGTATTTCACTAAACATTATTTAGATTGCGAAAAGGATACATGGAGTTTCTCAGATTCCAATAGAAGAACACTTTACCGACCACTTTGAGAAGTATCCCGTTCAAAATCGTACAGGAAAAAATGAAATACGAAATAATTCGCGGAGCACTTCAGTGCACGTCCAAAGTCACAATAGATCAGAGACAGATAGTCTCTGTCGCCTATAGTAAAACTATATAACGTGGTCCATTATATTCAAGATGGCCGCTGCGCGAAGGTTTTTTTCGCAGCTTCTAAACAACAGTTGCTCGATCCTTAACTTATCCGAGAATAGTTTGAAACCAAAAAATGAGCCTGCTTTTGCATTAGTTTAGTTCAAAATATTATTTATCTGTTGTTTACTTCATTGTTGCCATGGTTTGGGGTAATTTTTTAATAAAATTTCAATTGCTGTGATGTTTTTTGAGGATAGAGCTTCTCAACCACTGATCTCTCTCTTGAAAAGTTTAGTTTGATAATATATTTTTGCGTTCGTTCTTCACTTTTTGCTGGAAACAAATTTTACTACAATGCAAAAAGTCGATAAAGTCGATAAGTCGACCACTTTTTCGTTGTGAATCCTCTGATGATAGTGATGATGTTCCTCTTGCTCAAATGTTAGCCAAAGGACAGAAAAATAATTAATAACTGGTACTATGAGCTAAGTATTGATTTTTTACTTAGTATGCAGAAATTATACATCATGTAAATACTGTTACCTAACTTTGATTGCCATTTTCTCCAAAACTGCATTTCCGGAACTTTTTATTGCTTAAAATCTATTAAAGAGTGAGTGTCAACCGTCGTGCATTGCGCGTTTGTGTTTATCTTTTCGTACGATGACAAAGTGTTTTGAAGTGCTTCGTTGCCTACTTGACGTGGTAAATACTTCGGAAATTCGCCGAGTCTTCTCAGAAAAACCCTATAGGGGCTTTCTTATTCATCTACAATCCAAATACGTCGACTCAGAACCCGATTTTTTTGTTTGAACCTCGTCACTTGGTCTTTCACGCTTCGCGTCAGTCAATTAAGGCGGACATAATTCGAAACGAAAGTCAAGAAAACGTTGAGTTCTGTGAAAAATGCAGAAATAATTACTTTCTAAGGTATGTCTTCTTTCAATCAAAAGACAAAATGAATAATTTATATCAAGGATTGACAAGATATTTACGGATGAGTCCACCAAGTGAATTTCGTGCTTCGAAAAATGGCCGACCGAGCGTGCAATGCGCCACGGTTGACACTCACTCTTTAACTAGAAAAGTATTTAACTAATCTCCCGAATTTGTTCAAGATTTCTTCTCAATGTATTCTTCATGAAAATAATGGATCCTTTTAGCCTACTTTTACAACCTAAGTGTTTGTGTATATTTTTAGTACCATAAAATAAATTTCTTGCTTCATGCAGTTGCTATGGACAAATAAAAAATGCAGAATTACACTAAAGCCTACATTAATTTGTTGACTGGTTTGTAAACTAATTGTCTGAATAAGGTTATTGACTAATTATGTTAGTTTTTGACTAGGTAGCATTTAAGAACAACTGGCTAAAAACACGCTTCTCCAGATTTTCACGTTTATGTATTTATATACGTTTATATGGCGGTGGTGATGGTCGTTCTGAAAGCTGCTCTGATGTTTATTCTGCGGAGCATTGCGGAACGACGTCTCAGTGCTAATAGAAGTATAATACAGAAGATTTAACATTATCTTCGAGTCGTCCTAATAATTTTATCAAAACATTTAAACCAAACAGCGAAATCGTCATTTCTACGACAGATTTGAAACTCGTGGTAATAACTCGCCGAAGAAAGCTGAAGTATGTTGGAGGTAATATATATCTTATTATCCTAATTGAGTAATTCTGTTAAGACTACGCGTTTGTTTACTCTAATCAACTTATGTGGCGATGTTGAAATTAACCCTGGTCCTGAGAAGTCTCGCTGGAAATTTCCATGTAAAGATTGTTCCATGCCAAATGCATAGGGATTTCCACGTCATTTTTCAAATATTACTTATCCCAACCAGAACTACCTTGGTCATACACACTATGTTCTCTTCCGCAATTATCTGATTCATTTTTCGAAGACGATGTCATGTCAACCTCTGAGTCTGAAATAAATATATGCAATGTCAGCAATTCATAAACAACAACGCTACAAGAACATATGTTCTGCACTTTAACTGCAGAAGCCTATTGCCAGTCATAGATCAACTTCGCATTCTGTTTGATGAACGCAAACCTTTGATAATTGCCATCATTCGCATGTATTTATAGAGCTCCCAACTCCGATTACACAATCCTATTTGGTTATCTAGATGACCTTGTCCGATCAGCTATGACACGAGGTTTTGAAATCATTCTAATCGGTGATTTGAATTGTGATGTCTTCAATAAGAATCTTCCACAAACAAAAGCTCTGGAAGAGTTTCTACTTTCAAACCAACTTACACAAATTATAACTGAACCTACCAGACAGTTGAACTCATCAAAAACTCTTATTGATGTATTAATTACCACTACTTCGGAGTTATTTACTGACAGCGGAATAATTAAGACCGGAATCAGCGACCATTTTCCTATTTACGGCATATTACCAGGTAAACAAAAGGTGACTAAACATCGTTTTGTTACATGCCGTCGAGTTGATGTTAATAGCGCTCCGTCGAGATGACGTCAGTACCGATGTTTGTCCGCTTTTACCCATAATTCTTGCGGCCATAACAAAGAACTAGCTCATTTGCAATCATTTGTGAGTCAAATTTGGTTTGTTTGTCCGCTTTTAGAGCTATTAATAGCAGCCAGACTCTACGCTATTGTGCCCAAGCTTTTGTCCAAGCTGTTGATCAAATCCCCTGGAGCCTAATGGTATTTCTGACGATCCAACCATAACTATCAATTTGGGAAAAGTTGTTCTTGCCTGTTATGAACGAATTTTTCCCACTTAAAAGGAAGAGAATTAGAAAGAACACATATCCTTGGATCAATAATCAAATACTTATTCTAATGCGTAAGCGTGATCGAGCTAAGAAGAAATCGTTAAAGAGTAAGCTAGAAGGCGATTATATAATTTATAAACGTCTCAGGAACGACGTTACTAGTGCTATTCGTAAAACTCGAACTCACTATTTCAAAGAGAAATTAGATAAAATCTCTAGAAATCCCAGCGCCTTCTGGAAGCTTATGAAAACCGTGTTACCTTCAAAGCGTACGATGAATGATATTGAAAACATAATCATTGGTGAGAAGGAAATATCTGATCCTAAGGAAATTGCGAACAGCCTTAATTAATATGTATTTCACTACAGTCGTATCTCAGTTAATCTCTGATAATTATAACAACATAGAAGAAGGTCCGGTTCAAAACACGCTAATTAATTACTCCTGCCAATTTATCTCCACTACCATCTCAACAAGCTGCTAAAGGGACGCCTCCCTTCGAATTTCATAACATATCTGAGAACGATGCAAAATTACAATTAAAAGATTTAAAACCGAATAAGGCTGCGGGAAATGATAGATTACTACCGAAGATACTCAAAATTGCTGCGAACAGTTTATCTCCTAGTATAACATCTCTTTGTCAAGTGGGTCTTTTCCAGACCAATGGAAAATTGCAAAAGTCATCCCGAATTTTAAAGGTCAGAGCTCTTCTGAACGCGATAATTATCGACCAATTTCTTTGCTACCTTGTCTATCTAAAATTTGTGAAACGACCGCTAATTCGCAAATGAATGAGCATCTTATTACTCGGAATGATCTGGTGAATCTCATCAATTTGACTCAAGATATGGCTCGACCACAGCAGCATTGATAAAAGTAACTGACTCATGGAAGTCTGCGATTGATCAAAAGAAGTATGTCGTTGCCGTTTTTCAGGATCTCAGGAATTAACTCTTTCCTGACCGGCCCAGTCAAAACGGGTCTTAGAAGACCCGCAAAGTCGTCAATCGAAAAACACGGCACACGGTAAGGCAAGATTAAAAATTGAAATTCGACAAGCGCCAGGAACATGAGATCCACGCACACGCCAAGTTTGATTTGATTTCATATACAACTATGCGATTGGTGGCATTTTGAGTTTTCAAGATGCTACGCGGGCGTGCAAGATGGCCTTTTCTAGAAAAATGTAAATTTTTCAACCTGATTTATGATAATTAATGCTAATTTATATTAAACATAATGTGTTTTGTTCAGGAAATTTAAAAGCACAAGTAAAAGCTGGTTTATTGGGCTTTCAGAAAATGTATAGCTTTTGCAACAGTTTTGGTTATTTCAAGAGATATCAATAGAACAAAGAGGTGGTTCAATTTTGGATGTTTTTCAGCCTGTCGGGAAAGAGTTAAGGCCTTTGATATTATCGACCACGGTATTCTTCTAACAAAGTTAAAAGATCTTGGTTTAGGCGAGTTGGCTATACAATGGATTAATTAATTCTTATTTAACAAACAGACAGCAATACGTTTTCTGTAATGGAGTGCAGTCGGATACTAGATACATAACTAGTGGTGCCCCTCAGGGATCAGTATTGGGACCGTCGCTATTCTTGTATTATAATTCAATCGTTGATAGTTTCATCTACATTATACGCTGAGGCGCATTATTCTCACAAGTCTTTACACACTGCTGAATCCACAATGAACGACGATCTTAAAAATGTTGAATCTTGGTTAAAGTCGAATAGAATGATTGCCAACATTAAGAAGACTAAAACAATGTTAATTGGTTCGCGTCCTGCTCTTAAAAATGCTGAAAATCTGGAAATATATCTTTCCAAAATAAGATTGAGGAGTATACACGTTTGACTATCTTGGTCTACGCATGGTAGGTAGGTAGGTATAGGTAAATCTTTATTTAAAAAATAACACGCTAGCCCCAACAACAATAGCTGATTTCCATGAGGGGCGTGTTCAAACACAAAAAATACTATAACACAAGTAGAAATTATAGGTATAAAAAACTAAACTAAAAACTACATTAACTTACTACATGTATATACAAGATAAGAGCAAAAAGAGAAAAAGAATCAAGGCCTAATATGGTTTTTAAAAGAGTAAATAGTCTCCGCCAGTCTTCGCTTCACAAGATAGTTTATTCCATAGCATAGCACCACTATATTTAAATGTCTTTTTTAAAAATTATTTTCTAGGTTTTGGAATTGTCAAATATGTTAAATTATTGCGAAGATTATAAGTATCTTGACTAATACTTCTTCTCACGAATGTGTTCCCAAGGCTAGGTGCGGTATGAGCATTAAGTATCTTATAGACCAATATTGATTTAGCATAGGATCGCCTCGTATCAAGCGTAGCCCAAGAAAGAGTGTCAAGCACATCGATCGATCTTACCTCGTAGGTAGCGCCTGTTAATACTCTAGCGGCACGAGATTGGAATCTTTGTAATTTATCCTTTAGAATTTTACCGCAATTATCCATAAACAGTTTCTAATGTATCGTGGTGATATAATTGTGGTGATATAATTTACTCTAATACATGCATAAATGTTGTGCTTTTAATTGTCGTATGGGCATTTGTACATTTGAGTAGTGTTTCATTGTAAACATGCATTGTACAGGTTTATAGACCTACACAGGTTAGGCCTGGCCTGGCCTCCGCTTAGTGTTTCTGTGTAAACACTTTTGTCCTTGGAATAGAACTGCACATGCAATGCCGGTCCCATATATATTTAAGATTGATTGTTGAAGTGCTTCCTGAAGGACATTATAGTAGATTTTATTACATTTCTTACAAACAATCAAATGTAAAATTAATATAATATGTGCGATCACTCAAACTAAAATGTTTCAAAATGCATAGCAGGCAAATGGTTGGCACTTTTTTACTCAAGTTTTTGCTTTAATAGTCAATTAAGGAAAATGTAAGTACTGAATGGAAAGTTGTGTGGTGCGGTCTCTCTTGATCTCTCCAAAGCGTTTGACACCGTCGACCATGAAATCCTCCTTAAAAAATTACAGTGGGTTGGCGTATCTGATCTCGATCTCCGATGGTTTGAGTCCTACCTAAGCGACAGATCACAGAGAACTGCTTGCGTTAATCATATGTCAAATACTTTGCCAGTTACGATCGGTGTCCCGCAGGGTAGTATATTGGGACCACTCCTGTTTATTGTTTATGTAAACGACCTGCCAGGAATTGTTGACCACTGTAAAGTATCCATATACGCTGATGACACGATTATATACTGTTTTTCATCATCAACGGTTGTTCTAGAAGATTCCCTTAACACAGACCTCGCAGCCGTAGCAGAGTGGTTAAATATGAACAAACTGACACTCAACCTTACAAAGACCAAGTTAATGGTAATTGGTAGTGACAAAAAATGTAATGCTGTGTCTCTAACTGTTCAAGTAGCGGGAAATGAAGTAAAGGAAGTCAATCAATTAGAATATCTGGGTGTTACCCTAACATCGAATTTCAAATGGTATGAACACATAGAAAAGATTTTGGGGAAAATCAACAAGCGCATTGGACTTTTAAAACGGACAAAACATTTGCTTCCTCGCAGCTCTAGACTGTTGTTATATATTAAATAGTCTTATTCTCCCAATCTTTGACTATGCTGATTTGATATGGGGCGATAAAGGGAATGAAACTTTGATGGCAAAATTGCAAATTTTGCAGAATAAGGCTGCAAAACAAATTTTAGATCATCCTTGGTTTTCATCTGCTTCATGTGCCTTACATGATTTAGGATGGAAACCTTTGTCAAATCGTAGGTTCTATCATCGTTGTTTATATGTTTTTAAGTGTCTAAATAATCTTATTGATAATGATATAAACTTTTTTTATAATAAAGACATTCACGACTATAATACCAGGACCAAGAACAAATTAAGGCTCCCAAGAATAAAGAGAAACTGGGGTAAATATAAGGTAGATTATCATGCAATATCGGATTGGAACTCCTTAGATGAGCAGGTTACTGACTCAGACTCACTTAGTAAATTTAAGTCAACTTTTTTAAAATAGTATTAGTATATTACATAGTATATTGACTTGTTGCATGCATGCATGTTGATTGTTGTAATTTTAACATCTATATAGTATTCATAATTCGTTTTTAATATTAAGTCTTATTGTAATAATCTTCACTTAATAGTGTCAGGACCTTTCTGAAAATCATGTATTCGTGAGAAAGCTTCCTGAACTTTAATAAAGATCTTATTCATCGAGTAACAAATATTAACTATAATTTATAATGTCAAAAATGATGCCCTGTGTTATATAGCAAAACCTGCTACACACGTTATGTAAGCAGCCTCAAAAGATTTGTCAGTAATGAGATACAGAATGTTGCCGTAACCTTTTATCTTATTATTTACTTTTATTCTCTAATTTTTTGTTATTTTTGTTAGGAAAGGTGCTAATGTAAAGCAATGCTGCGCTTATATTGGTGGGCTTAATTATATACCTTATATTAAATCAGAAGGTATTTTCTGTTAACAAACAGGGGCCAATAACTAGGGGTCTTATAAGCCGGATTGTACAGTATTTTATGATTGGGTAGGTTGATGCAGTCTCGCTGTATTAGTGGAAATGTTAGGGATTGAACGTGTGTCAGCTCACTATTGCGACAATGCATTAAGCAGGCAAGGGCATGTCAACCATTATGGGTTAAACAAGTACTGATATAATTTAGATAATACATAATGTTGCATGCTCTGCTGTTGCATAGGCTATTGGGTTAATTACCATTGGAATAAATATGGCATGTGTTAATTAATATTATGATAGCAACAGAAGTCTTCCAGTGGAGTAAAATATTTATCAATAATAATCAGTGTATATATGCATGCACCATTGGTCATGAATTATTGCACATATTTTAACATTTTTGGATATTGTGAGAGTCATTATGAACCATAGCTGACATAATACTGACTATAAGTTGATTATTTAAATCATAAACAATTGATGCAGCTATATGTGACAAGTTAATTCTTTCTTAGTGACCGATGGTAGTATTAACACCAGAAGACTTAAAGTGTTTATATATATATATATACAATGTAAAATTCAGTTTGAAATAAACTCTCCTACTTGAAAGAACAAAATAATTAATTATAAAGATTGGCATTTACAACTCTTCCACAATTATAATCTCAGTTACATATTAAGATTTGTTTGATATGTAAATCAGAGGTGTAGCCAGATGTGGGCTGTAGGGCCTGGCAAAATTCCTGCCCTCCCCCGCCCTGGCAAAATAAGTGGGCCCCCTGAGAAAATTTGTACTCTTGGCTCTTCATACAGAAAATCCTGGCTATGCCTCTGATGTAAATGTCCTCATTTTGACATCACGCTGCATAATGACTTATTGAAGAAGCCTGTAAATAGACCTTATTCAAAAATGGCCGCCTATTTAATATTCTTTTGTATGCATATAAATTGGTCCTTATGACCTCGTTATCGTGCAAGAAATTCAAAATAATTTTTACTCTAAAACGAGGTCATAAGGGCCAATTTATATGCATATAAAAAAATATTAAATCAACGGCCATTTTTGAATAAGGTCTATATCTTTGGGATTATGTAACAAAATTATGAAAGTATGTAATCCCATTATACTAAACATACGAAGTTACCTACGTTTTGAGTGCTTTAATTTAATAATCCCAAAGATATATATACAGTATACACGCTTTTTCAGTAAGTTACTATATATATATATATATATATATATATATATATATATATATATATATATATATATATATATATATATATATATATATATATATATATATATATATATATATATATATATATATATATATATACAGTGTGACATCACAGTGAGGATCCGGCCTTTACATATCAAACAAATCTTAATCAGTGCAGGTACTGTATATTGCACCCAAAAATTAAACACTGAGTTATTTAGTTATCTAGTTTGATGTCTAATTATGAAACAATGAAATTCAGAACAACACAAGCTTGATAGTTTAAAGGCTCTCATAGATACATGTAGTGTCTACTATAAGTCCATTCGATTGGCAAATTAATGGGTTATATATATATTTTTAAGTAAAATAACTAATTATAGCACTACGCTATGACGGCGGGCGAGGGGTTGTTGCGTATACGTATTTCTAGTTATTATTATAGAGTTACACATGTATTAAAATAAATTATATTATTCTTCTAGAGCATGTTGTAAGCTTTAAAATTATATATAGGTTGTCTGGGTTATCTTCTATTCTCTGAAAATGGGAGCGAATATACTATAATCATTCGATACATTTTACAAACCAACATTTCGCAGACAGATGGTAATTTGTACAGTTAAAATATGTTTTCAAGTTTGCAATGAAATTTTAACAATAAAAACACATGAATGAACACATGCACTTTATGGTCGAGGAGGTACTGTTCGTTGTAAGCGCACAGTTTTAAAAACAATACTAAGTTTTAAAATCCGTCATTATTTCTGAGTGAATATCCCTTAATTTTTAGTTGAAAAGGATCTACTTATAAGTTCTTTACAAATAATGGAAGTCTAAAGCCCCTCACACCATCGAAAGATGATCGGCATTTTGGCTAAAGCCTTTATGGGCATTGCGAACATTTTGGCTCGGGAAGTGATCCGTCTCCTGGACGTTAAACATTGTCCCATGGACGTAAAACGGTCTACTTAGACGTAAAGCAAGTTCTCTTCGGACTGTTCGCCTTCTCGGACAAGGGCGTAAAACTGTAGGTCCACAGCCGCTTCGGCAGATCAACCGATCGTCTTCTCGGATAAGGAAGTCCACCTCCGATTCGGGCTTAACTGCCTAGTGAGGTACACGTGTGCACTCACTGCACCGGTTCGTCCATTGCACAAAGCTTAACCTTCGGGTTGCTGCGGGTGGGGGGATGATCGGCCTTTTGACTAAGGGAAGTGGTGCGTCTTCTGGACGTTAAACGTTGTCCCTCGGACTTTAAAAGGTCGTCCCTTGGACGTAAAACGGTCTACTTAGACGTAAAACAAATTGTCTTCGGACATTAAACATTCACCTTCTCGGATAAGGGCGTAAAACTGTAGGTCCATGCTTCGGCGGATCCACCGATCGTCTTCTCGGATAAGGACGTTAAATCGTACTGTAGGCTCCTATACAATTCGGGCTTAACAGCCTATAGTGAGGGATATGGCACACACTGCAGCGGCCGGTTCGTCCATTGAACGCAGCTTAACCTTCGGGTTGCTGCGGGTGAACCGAGGTCATACAAAACAAGATGATCGGCCTTTTGGCTAAGAGAAGTGGCCCGTCTCTTGGACGTTAAACGAAAACTTCGGGCTTGTTTGTTCAAGCTATCGTCCCCCGGACGTTAAGCGACGCGTTTTTAACACGATAAGAAGTATAGTCTCATGGTATAAGACGGCGTCCACTGGACGTATAAAACAGTAAGTTGTCTCTTGGACTTTAAACCGCGTCTACTGGGCGTAAAGCAGATGTCTCCTAGACCTTAAACGGCGTCTACTAGACCTTAAACTTCTGGTGCGGGATTTTGCCTCTCTCTCCCGCAGAGGCTTCTTGGACTTTTCAATATATAGGGGTTATTGCAGTAGTTTATAGAGCTTCTGAGGTGTATGAGGATATTGCAGGGGATAGATCTAGTGATGTGTCGAGAGAAGGATTTTGCCGATTATAGCCCGTTTTGTCGGCAATTACACGGAATTTTTGTCGGCTATTTGCCGGCGTTTTGTCGGTACATTTTTTGGTACATTTTTTGTTTTGTCGGTACATTTTTTGTCGGTTAATTTACCATAACACTTATAGTATGGGTCGTATGGTGGCTGCCTGATGCGCCTCAGTTATTAATACCTTCTACTCAGTATGTTTTATCTGCGCCTTTCGCAATTCAGCCCGACCGGCTGCACGTAAGAACGATTAGCCCCGGTTCTATTTCTCAGTAGATCGCGGGTTACCCTGGTCCGGAGGTTCTACGCCTTTTATTTCAAAATATTGTTTGATCTGGCAAGTAGAGCATATTAAGTCATCAAGCTAAGTTGTGACAGACTATCATGCCAGAGTCAAAGCCCATGAATTAGATAAATCAGATTGCTGGAAATTCTCTGAAGCAGGAATATATATACAGTTTTGCCTTCGTCAATTACCATCCTCAACTAAATATGTGAAATGTATAAGAAATACTTACAGTGAGTTCATTTTCAATGAAAAAACTAAGGTGTTTTAGCTTCTTGACTTCTTTTAAAATTCTATGAACCATTGCAAAACTTTGCTTTTCTCCATCGCCACTCAGTGGTTCAGCTTGGTCAGCTGGAGGATGCATAATCATTGACAGATGGTATAACAAGAAAATCAAACATGGAAACATCCCAGAAGCATCTCGTATGCCTTGGCACTAACTATAGGACAAATTAGAATGAGGAAATTATTTTAATGACGTTGTCGATTAGCATGATTAATTTAGTTTCATATGCAGTATGGCATATAACATACAATAAAACTGGAGCGCCAAATTGCCAATATTTGCCCGTTGTGTTACGAAACTCTATCGTAGACTGCGGTGTGTTTTCGCGTCTATTGTGAAACAGCAAACGCTGTTTTTTTATTCAAATCAGTGGGCACCCCCTGTGTGAATAATGTTATCACTTTAGAGCACTTCCATTCATCCGGAAATACACCGGTGTAAATGGAGCAATTGAAAATCAAATAGAGGGAGCTCGCGATTAGATCAGCACATTCGCATAAGAGTCTAGCAGATATCTTATCTAATACGGTTGCTTTGGGTTTGCTAAACCTAGATAACAAAGAGAGGATTTTAGTTGAAATATATGGCTGGTGATTCGAGGCCTGCAAACATTAAGATGATCTAAGTGAGAACGGTCATTTACATTAAAGGTCTCAGACAGGTCTTGCGAGTTACTTATGGAAATGCCGTTTTGCTTTATCTCATTTATGTACGAATTCTTAGATTTTCTTGACGTAAGTTCATTGATAATACTCCAGGTTTTACGCGGATTGCCTTCATTTTTATGAAAAGCATTCTTTTAATACATCTCTTTGGCTAATTTCACGTCATTGTTTACAGCATTGCGACAATTTTTGAATACACGTTGCTTTTATTTTTAACACAACTCTTTCATGCATACTTTGTTTTAATTGTGGCGTGACGTTTCGTACGAATAGGGGCGTGCCTGTCAACTACTTTAGAAAATGTGTTTTTCCAGGCACGCCACATACTGTTGGGATCATCAAATGATTTTATGGAGTCCTTGCAATCCACGACCTGTAAACATACCTGTATAAGTCGCTGGGAAAGTTGGCTGCATTGAAATATTCTATGAAATACTGTAGAGTGACCCTTATTAGATGAGCCAATCGACAAGACTATGATCACTAATGTCGATATGTGAGACACCAGAGTAAACCATCCTGTTAGGAGAATTTGTGAATATTCAGTTCAATCATAGTCGAATACGAATTGAAAGCCCGAGTTGGTTCACTTATTAGTTGGTGCAAGCCGTAGAGAACAGTAAATGCTCATTAATAAATCCAGGAATAAATAAATATATCCAGGAATAAATACTTCACAATCAGTAGCCGTAGAGAACAGTAATTGCTCATTAGTAGGGAGCAGCGAGGTTGACGTTGATACCTTCTATAACTAGATAATACTCAAGGCCTCCAGCATCAAGATTACCAACAAGCGTCTCAAAACAACTAAATTTATCAACAGTTGAATCTGGTGGCCGGTACCAGGTAACAATGAGAAAAGGCTTGGAACGCGGCTTGTGAATTTTAATACAGAGATTTTCTAACTGATCAATGTTTAGATAAGGGCGAGAAGTGTAATTTATAGTAGATCGTATATAAAAACAAACACCCCGCCATGTATGCCATTGATACTACTGTCATTGATACTACGAATAATTTCATATCCAGGAATAAATACTTGACAATCACTAATCGAATAATTAAGTCTGGTATAATTGATCTCTAGCACATCAATAGAATTATCAGCAAGAACTCTGAGCTCATCTATAAATGCTTCAGAAACTAGTTGTGTAAACTGGCCATTTTGAAGCCCCGAGTAATTGGTAAAAGTGACATAGAATCGGTGTGATGATGAGCATTGGATTTAGAGACTGCAGCGGTTGCACTATACACATCATCTACAACAGGTCAATTATTGTTGATATGATCAATTAAATTAGAAAATAAAGTACCTGTTCCCTTATGGTTAAGATGAAGACCGCTAGCATTTAGTAGAACACTAGTGATGTTAGAATGCGACAAAAATGCCCACTGATTCTGATTAGCGAAGGTGTTCAATACCTTATTCACTTGTGGTTAGGATCCCTATTTATATCCCTCATAGAACCTATTTATATCCCTCATGGAACCGATGATGACGTTATCTATTAATAAGATGCAAATAAGCTTCTGGTAATAGGGGCGTTGGCGCTATTGATATGCCATCTGACTCCTATCACATTTTAAAACTCAATTGACAGATCGAACAGACCAGACTTAACGCACTTTTCCTTTTTTCCAATGGGTTTCAGACTGTTCGAACTATTTCCATTTTATATTGACTGCAAAACAAACACTACAAAACTACAAACAAAATGGTCGTCTTTTCCCCGATGTCTATTTTGGTGCGCAATCCCCCGCTACCTCGCGCACCGGAAATTACTCAAATATAAACTATACCGGACGGTAGCTACACCAGCCCAAAATTAAATGCATTACATCATTTGGTTTATCATCTATATTATCTGCTACCGCTTCCGATGATTATAAACAATTTTGTTCCTGTTCAACTTCATGTTGTCATAATCATGTACTATTCATTCACATTCGATTTCGTGCATCTGAGGGCCTTTTAACCACCGGTCGTCTTTCAATAGTGCATCCAATTTCATCCCCCCTATTCACAGATCCCCCCTATTCACGTATCTCCATTCCCTTGGGGATGATTCACTGTGTATGACCGTCAGGCGATTTGATTCGAACGTATGAAACCTTTTAGATTCATTATTGATGCACTTCAACACGGATGTGGTTCCGTGCAATAACAAACTCTTTGAAGTTCCACTTTAAGCTCCTCTCGGATTAACGCCTTCAATCGAACTGAAATAACAGCAGCCGTGAGTAAACCTAGATATCGAAATCTCTCGGACTGGAGCTAGTCGTGCCTTTCCCATCACAAATGCACAATGGATTCTTCCATTGGTGTCGACCACACTGAGATACGCTGCGGCTGAATATCCCTAACGTGATGCGTCAAAGCACAGATGTAATTGGACAGTTTTAATTTCGCCAAAGCCTTCGGGCTTGAAACTTCGATCCACTTGAATTTGCGTCAATTTCTTCAGATCTTGTAGCCAACGTATCCACTGCATTTTTCTTCAAGCTGGTCATCACATCCAACTTTCATCCTGCAGACCATCTGTAATAACAGCTTGGCCTTCATTGTATATAATAATAATAATAAAGACGTATTAGGAGCATTATACAATAGTCTCAATGCTCTTACAACAATATATTTTTAATGTTACTTAATGTAACGAATGTGAATTAGTTAATTAGAGTACTGTAATTAGATTCAGCGACTTTGTATAAATAGCTGTAGACGCTCCTTTTCCCGTAGCGCCCTTCTTAATTATAACGCCCTTCCTTTACGTATAGAAATAATACCACTATATTTAGTTATCGACATGTAACGCCCAATTCGGGCATAAGGGTATATAAGAAACTAAACTAAGGCAATAAAAGAGAGTTCTGACTGAAAGCCTCGAAGTGTGTGATTCGGCACGTTACAAATCTGGTGGCAGCGGTAGGATATATATCGAAACGGGAGTCAACGATAAGAAGATCGAAACATGGCAGTAGCGATGCAGTAAAGGAAGTGGTGTGAAGTTTGGAACTTTATGGTTAATGGCCTTGAGATGAACTACGATCGAAGAATGGATTTAAGATCGAAACAGAGTTGAAACGCAGATCCAGATCGTCAACGTGGTCACCCGACGACCTTAATACAAAGACCAAAACATGACTACATGCGAACTGACGGACAACGTAACAAGAAGAAAAGAAAGAAAAAAGAAACCGCGTGGAAACAAATTCGAACTGTCACCATGTCCGTTACGTGTTTGTTGCTGATGACGATGTATATTGTATGTGCGACGGATCGTCGCCCGATGTGAATTTGTCGTGTGAAGTCCTGATGTTTTCAATTCTGCGCTGATTCAGCCCGTAACTAATTGTGAACATCGTGTTATATGTACTGTTGCCTGTGAACTGAACTAGTCAATCCGTTAGAAAAATTTAAAGGAACATTATTTCACTGTTATTAGTGTTGAATAGATTTTTCGTTGTCAGTTATGATATTTAATTTTGTTAAGCGCGCGTGAGGAAGCCGAAAATTAAGAGTTCTAACTAATGCACGGTTATAGCGGTACACTA
>JAYKKM010000205.1:52500-62500 GCA_035772405.1 Chrysogorgia sp. JL179-B06
TCAAGGCGGCAGTTACATTACCAGTGGAGGACCGGTCAGATAATTCGCAAACGAACTCTCAATTAAATGTCGGCGAAATGGTCTCAAGTTCTAGTTTGTTAAACCGCTCAAGCGGTTGGTCGGGCATGAAAAATCAAATTGCTACCTTACAAAGCGAATATCTGTTGTTTCGGGAAAAAGTATTGCGTGATATGGCTGTACTTGATAGAAAGGTAAAAGATTTGGAGACGATAACCGAATGTCAGGAGTCGGAGATAAATTTACTTAAGGAAGAAAACAAGCGGCTTCATAATATATGCATAAATTATGGTTCATCCGATAATTTGCATAATGGTGCACGGATACCATCTCCGCTTCCAGCAAGTGACGAAGAGGTTGTTGTGGTTGAATCAACAGTGAATGATGGACAGCGCGAAAACACAGAAAGAAGTTACTCACAAGTTGTTACTGGAAAACAGCCTGTTATTCAATCCAACAAGCTACCAGGTGAGTCGCATGCTCAGAATCCGTCACGTGCAGAACTGCATGATCAATGTAAACAAACCCATGAACAACAAATGGAGCGGAACGAATGCACTGATATTACAGATGATGAGGGGTTTACTGGTGTGAAAAGATCCCGCATAAACACTAAACGTTTCTTTATTAGCGGTATTGCTGAAAATGTTGACAAGGATAAAATAATCCGTTATCTGAACAGTAGGGGAGTTACACCTACGTTAATAAATCTATTTCCAAGCAAGTGGAAAGGTACGAAATCTGCAAAAATCAACGTTTATGCAAAGGACAATAAATTAATTTTGGGAGATAACTTTTGGCCAACATATGTCCGGTGTAGACCGTGGCTTTCTAAGCAACGTCTTCAATTAAGAGACAACGCGGGTGATAAGAAGGCAGATCATGTCTCAAGTTGAAAGTCAGATACTCTTGATGGATACAGATACACCTGAAATTTGTACAATTCGTCTTGGAACAATTAACGTTGGAGGATTAATGAGCAATGTATCTTATATTGACCATATTTTAGAAAATATTGATATACTCGCTATTCAAGAACACTGGCTTTACCCAGAATCTATAACATTTTTAAGTTCTATTCACCAAGATTTCCTAGGATGGGGAAGATCCTCTTCCGAACTAAACCTTAACTCCGTTTGGAGGAGGGGGAAAGGTGGTGTTTGGTTTTATTTGGCATCGACGTCTTGATAAAGACATTGAAAGACTGGAAAGTATTGGCGATGATCGTATAATTGCAATCAAATTAACGATGACCGATAGGCTGCATCTTTTCATTGTAGCTGTGTATCTACCTTCTACCAACTCGTCAATCGTGGATTTTCGAAAAACGTTGGATGCCTTAATAGATGTAATTAATCAGATTTATGATCAAGGGATTGTTATTGTTATGGGTGACTTCAACTGCCATATTGGGAAGTCTGGTGGCCCTAGGAGCCTAGATGCTGTTAACGAGAGAGGACGCTATTTAAGTCAAGTTATAGAGAGTCAATGTCTTAGCTCGGTGAACTCCCAAAATTTCTCTACTGGATCCATGGGTACATACTTTGCAGCAGGTGGAACTATTCAAACCACCACTGATCACATTTTAATGAAGACAGACAATGTCCATTATGTTGAACAATGTCTTGTGAGCGATGACCACAGTGATAATTTATCTTACCATTTACCTATTATTTGCTGTCTTAATTTACCGATTGAAAGTACAACGCATCGATCAAAGAATAGTCTTCGGAATATTTCAGTTAATTGGAAGTCTGTTAATAACACAGAATTGCTTCAGCAATACCAAGAAAAAGTTTAAAGAGACCTTGCCGCATGTTAATATGGCTAACATTCAGGGTGTTGAACAAATCGAAATGATTATTTGTCAGGTTACTGATAGTTTACTTTCTGCTGCCAAAAAAGTCTTTCCTAAGAAAAAAGTAAGACCTTACTTAAAGCCCTATTGGAAAGATGGAATCAAAGAGCTACATGAAAGATCGAGATCGCTGAGGTGTGAGTGGATAAAACACGGAAGACCTCGAGATAAAGAAAATGTTTTATTTCTACCGCTATAAGAACGCAAAACGGGAATTTCGTAAAGCCTTACGTATAAAGGCTTTTGAATATGAGGTTTACCAGAATCAATGTCTGGAAGAAATGTTTAAAAAAAACCAAGCAGGTTTTCAGAAAGTTATATCGAGTAAGAGGAAACCTGCACGTAGTAACTCTGGAAACAAGCTTAAAGTTGATGGAAAAGTAATTACTGACGATCAAGATTTACTGTCTATTTGGAAAGAACATTACCGAAATCTGTCCACACCGAATGATCAAAATAATTTGGATGATGCTTTTATGGAACATGTTAAGCAGGAACTAAACGAATATTCTAGAGAGAGCTTTGCCTTTGAAGATGATGTCCTTGAGAAATCCTTCACAATTAGTGAAGTGTCTCGGGTGTGTATGGGCCTACCTAATGGAAAAGCAGGTGGTTTGGATGGCTTAACATATGAACATTTGAAATATGCTGGACATGATTTCATTAATACGGTTACTGACATTTTGAATGTGATCAGGATAATCGAAAATGTTCCTAATTCAATGGTAATTGGCCTAATAACGTCAATCCATAAAGGCAAAAAGAAGAGCAGACTAATGAAAGATAATTATCGTGGCATAACTTTACTGAACGTTCTAGGTAAAGTTTTGGAATATTTAATATTAGAACGATTGATGCCGAAATTTGATGAATTAGGGTTACCGAATAATTTGCAGTATGCATATCAGAAGAAGAAAAGCTGTATGCATGCGAGTTTTGTTTTAAGAGAAGCAGCCTATGAAGCAGTTGAACGTGGAAGTAAGATCTACTGTTGTTTTCTTGACAGTGAAAAGGCATTTGACACCGTCTGGCTTGACGGCCTTTTTTACAAGTTGTTCAACCTTGGAATTCGTGTAAAACGTGGAGGTTACTACGCAAATGGTATGGCAAGCTTATCTGCTGTGTGACAGTGAATGGTTTGATTTCGGAAACTTTCCCAGTGCTACAAGGAATTAGACAGGGTGGGGTATTGTCACCATGGCTATTCCTGTGTTTCAACAATGACATAACTCACGTTTTGTCGAGCACTAATGCGGGCTTAAAATTAAAATCAATGTACTGTGGAAATGTAATTGTTGCTGACGATGTCGCTCTTTTGTCTCCGACTAAAAACTGGTCTTCAACGAATGATAGAGGCAATGGAGGTTTTATAGTAAGACTTGGAGATTCAAATTCAACATTAAAAAGTCCATGGTTGTGGTGTTTGGTGAGACAACACGCACTCGTAATGCTCTCAAGGATTCAAGACAGTGGTTCCTTTATGGAAATCCAATAAAGGAAAATTCCACAGCAGAACATGTTGGGGCTGTTCTTTCTGGGAATTTCACAGGAAGCGCACAAACCATAGAGGCTACAGCTAAGGGTAAGGAAGTTATTTCCAGTTTGTTGAGTTCTGGTATTCCGATTGGAAGTATCAATCCGATTTGTGGCAAATTCATGTGGAACTCCATTGGACTACCTAAGATGCTGTATGGAGCAGAGCTGTGGAGTCATCTTACTAATTCGGATTTCGAGTCATTGGAGCGGGTAAATCGATTGGCCGCAAAGCGGATTCAATGCTTGGCTATGAATACAATGTCTGAAGCTGCTCTTGGGAACCTTGGATTGGTGGACTATTACGGGATATATTGACAAAATGAAGTTACTTTTCCTTCAAAGGCTAATAGTGAGTCATCCTTCATCTGTCGAAAAGGTACTGTTTATTCGTAGACTCAGCTTATTCATTTCCAGCTGTCGTGATAAAATGCATGGGTTTATACCAGATATAATTGGAGTCCTGCAAAAGTATGAACTCTCTCAATATCTTGAAGTATATATAGCGAATGGGGAATTCCCCAGCAAATTGGTATGGAAAAACATAGTCCGTGCAGCAGTGGGAGATTTAGAGCAGACCAACTGGCGAGCCAAAACAGTTGAAAGAAATGGTTTAGACATTTATAGCAGAATGCACACCAAACTGGAACCACTTGAGTTGTGGAAGATGGCCTGGCGAAATCCCACATACACGAAACCAATTGCCAGTTTAGTAAATATATTTAGTGGCAATATCCCATTAGTATTTCTACAAGCATTAGATGAAAAACATTCTGGCTTTAGCTGTGTTCTCTGCGGCATGGAACGAATAACAGCAGTTGTTAAACATTTTATTATGGATTGCAAGAGTACCAACGATGAAAGAAACAACCTCTGGGAAGCCATGCATGACAAATTACCTTTGGTAATATGTGCTAGTGTTTTTAATCAAGACGACTCTACTATTTTTGAAAATATAATTTCTGGACAATTATCATTGCTTTATAGTGATATAGACAGCAGAGACAAATTTGTTATAATAGTAGCCTTTGCCATAATGCGTGTATGTAAAAAGGTAGCTAGTCTTATACTAGAGGACTAATTATTATACTATTTATTTTTATTTATTCTATATTTAATTCATCTGTATGAAACATTAACTTTATTTAAATTTTATTTATAGCTTTATATAATACACCTTATGCTCATAACTATAGCATATAGGGAATCTTCAATAGTGGAGGAAAATAAAGACTATCTATCTATCTATTATTGTTATTGAATGCTATTATTGAACCATATTTTTCATATTGTTCAATTGTTTGGGATAGCATTAGTGATTCTCTAGAAAGTAAACTACAAAAATTGCAAAATCGAGCAGCCCGTATTATTACTAAATCCTCATACTTGAAGTCGTCTTCACTGATTCGATATGAACTGGGTTGGCTGACTATCAAAGAAATGAGAAATAAACATAAGGCAATCTTAATGTATAAAATAATGAGTGGCCTTGCTCCTTCATATTTATCTGAAATGTTTACCTTTAGTTGTAGTTCAGATTATTATAATCTGCGTCAATCTAATTCCACTCTTCCACTTCCAAAAAATTCAACAAATTATTACAATTCAAGCTTTGCGTATACAGGTGCTAAAATCTGGAATTCTCTTCCAGATGACTGTAAAAATGCATCTTCCTTAGAAAAGTTTAAAAAAAAGCTTGGGCTGTGATTCATTAGTTATTTGCACCAACCTAGTAGGATTTGTAATTTTTGGATATTTGTAATTTTTGGATATTTTTAAATAAGAAAAAAAAATGTATTTAGTACTAATTATTGATATATTGCACGGCTTTTAGTATGTTCAAACTTTGATAAAATTACCGTGCTTAAATAAATTTTTCAAATCAAATCAAATCAAATCTATTTATCTATCTATCTATCTATCTATCTATCTATCTATCTATCTATCTATCTATCTATTTATCTATCTATCTATCTATCTATCTATCTATCTATCTATCTATCTATCTATCTATCTATCTATCTATCTATCTATCTATCTATCTATCTATCTATCTAATCTATCTATCTATCTATCTATCTATCTATCTATCTATCTATCTATCTATCTATCTATCTATCTATCTATCTATCTATCTATCTATCTATCTATCTATCTATCTATCTATCTATCTATCTATCTATCTATCTATCTATCTATCTATCTATCTATCTATCTCTGTAGTGCTGATGAGCAGGATGAAGATAACTGCTATTTACAGTCATCCTTGATGCACACAAAATGTGGGACATCAAAAAACCATGCCAGAGCGCTCAAACTGCAAGCAGTGAGCGTGCGCATAATGCGTAAGCGGACATATATATGTATATATATGTATAATATATATATATATTAGTATATATATATATTATATATATATATATATTATATATATATATATATATATATATATATATATATATTAGTTATATATATATATATATATATATTAGTATATATATATATATTATATATATATATATATTATATATATGTATATATATATATATATGTATATATATATATATATGTATATATATATATGTATATATATATATATATATATGTATATATATATATATATGTATATATATATATATATGTATATATATATATATATATGTATATATATATGTATATATATATGTATATATATATATATATATATATATTATATTTTCGCTTACCTCAAAACTGGTCTGCTACAACTTGTTTCATCTGTAAAAGAATCTTCAGGCAGTGACAATATCGAAAGGGATGACCGCTTATTTATAGGCTTTCAGCCGGAAAGTGGGGGCGTATGTGGGGGACAAAGCATGAGGTCATGGCTTTGTTTGCGTTGATTACGCGAAATTTATTACGATGACGACACTGTGAAATTATTTCCGCTCTTTTTGTTGAGTAAACTATTCTTATTTTTTTCTTTTAAAATACAAAATTTTTCTTCTAAACATAAATTGCATCGTTTTGATCCTCCTGTGTACGAAATAGAATGTTTTTAGAATTTGCCAATTAATACTGAAATCTTTATTGTTTTCTTTCAATGTCCAAATATATTTCGAAAGTTCGGTGTCATTTTCATGCTTTTTATGTTGAAAAGATTTAGTGTGGTTGGCCAATCGCTCTTTGAATGTGGTTGCAGTCATACCAATGTAGTGTTTTGTTTCGTTTGTGATGTTTACTGTCACTGTTGCTTTGTATACTATGTCTCTAGTCATGCATTGTTCTTGAAGCGGGCAAATGGTGTTCTCTCTACAACTGCAATTAGTAGCGTCCCTATCCTGCGGTTTGATGTTCCTAGCTATGCGTGCATTGTGCTTAGTGATTATTGACTTAACATTGTTCATGCAGCTGTAACTTACTTTAACTGTATTTTCTGTTAAAAATCTTATGGAGCTTGTGGTGCGGAGGGAAATGTTTGTCAATTAGGCTAAGGAAATTACGTCCTATGTTAGTGCTGACACTCTTGCTAAATGGTGGGTTGAACCAAATTATATTGCGTTGCCTATTCCTACGTGGTCGTTGCGGTGTATCATGAGTGTAGCTAAGTTCATGATTAAAGTTGCTGTGCCTAAGCGCGTTCTGATATAAGGGTGCAGAATCCTGAAAAGTTTGCTCATCTGACGAAAGGAGTTTAATGCGTTTGTTAATAGATGCAGGTAGTTGCCTTGTTATGCTTGGTGGATGGTTAGAGTGCATATTTATGTATAGCGGATCGTCATTGGGCTTCCTATAGGGCCTATAGTTTCCATTGTTAAGGTCGAAAGTTACATCTAAAAAGTTTACTATACGTAAATTTGATTCGGCGGTGATTTTTAGGTCAAATTGCTCGAAAATTTTGTGGAGATCTTTTCTTGTTTTGTCTGCTAAACGTGCTGATTTACTTTTTATGATAGCCAAACCGTCATCTCTATATAGGCCGATGCTTTCTTTGCCAAATTTCTTACTTAGGTGGTTTAAAATGAAAAGGCCTACGAGCTCACAAATTTCCGCGCCGTCGAAACTGCCCATGGTAACGTCGAACAAATTCTTGCTATCTTTTTTTATCCATGAAATTCCGCTATTGAAAAGGAGAGATTTTCTAGCGTGTTTTATTATTGAAATGTTGTTTTGAGGTATAGTAGCCAAATTTGAAGCCCAGGACAGAGCTTGGTCCAATAGTTTTTCAGAAATAGATGGATAGAAATCGACAATGTCAAATGAAATGAAACTGTGTCTGTCCTTATCTTTTATATTGCCAAACCACTCAATAACTTGTTTTGTATTTCTCCATTGATTTAAATTCAGTTTTTGTCTCAAATTAGAATTAATTCTTGACTCTTGTTTACGTTATTCATTCCTATCTAACCTTAAAATGCGGCAATTTCGATTTGACTATTCGCTAAAGAATATCCCTATACCATCACAGGACGCTTATTTGAAGAATTTGATTGAAAAAGTGGAAAGTGTATTAAAACGTATGAGATGGAAAGCCAATTTCTTTCTTAAAAACAAAAATAGTGAGAACCAAAAGAACCATTTCGGCCTTGCGTCCAACAAAACACCTCCTCCGATTCCAGATATGAAACCCTTCGAAGACGAACTTATAAAACTAATCGAGAATGTACAATTCCGGCCATATAGGAACCAATTTCAGAAATCTTTGGCTAACGATTTAAAGAAAATTAATACGTCTCCCAACATTTTCATTTTTGCAGACAAAACTCGGAATATTTATGAAACCCCGCCCGACATATACAACAACCTCTTACATGACAACATCACAAAAACATATAAGCATGGATCCGAGGACTCTATAGATGAAATTGACTCAGAACTAAAAGACATTTCGAACAATTTAGGAATCGGCGACAGAATTGAAAAAATGAAAAAACGCGAAGCATTTATATCTTTAAAAGACCACAAAGAAAATTTCGAAAACAACCCAAAATGTTCGATTAATTAACCCCGCCAAAAGCGAATCCGGAAAACTAAGCAAAGCTATTTTGGACAAAATTAATTCTAATTTGAGACAAAAACTGAATTTAAATCAATGGAGAAATACAAAACAAGTTATTGAGTGGTTTGGCAATATAAAAGATAAGGACAGACACAGTTTCATTTCATTTGACATTGTCGATTTCTATCCATCTATTTCTGAAAAACTATTGGACCAAGCTCTGTCCTGGGCTTCAAATTTGGCTACTATACCTCAAAACAACATTTCAATAATAAAACACGCTAGAAAATCTCTCCTTTTCAATAGCGGAATTTCATGGATAAAAAAAGATAGCAAGAATTTGTTCGACGTTACCATGGGCAGTTTCGACGGCGCGGAAATTTGTTGAGCTCGTAGGCCTTTTCATTTTAAACCACCTAAGTAAGAAATTTGGCAAAGAAAGCATCGGCCTATATAGAGATGACGGTTTGGCTATCATAAAAAGTAAATCAGCACGTTTAGCAGACAAAACAAGAAAAGATCTCCACAAAATTTTCGAGCAATTTGACCTAAAAATCACCGCCGAATCAAATTTACGTATAGTAAACTTTTTAGATGTAACTTTCGACCTTAACAATGGAAACTATAGGCCCTATAGGAAGCCCAATGACGATCCGCTATACATAAATATGCACTCTAACCATCCACCAAGCATAACAAGGCAACTACCTGCATCTATTAACAAACGCATTAAACTCCTTTCGTCAGATGAGCAAACTTTTCAGGATTCTGCACCCTTATATCAGAACGCGCTTAGGCACAGCAACTTTAATCATGAACTTAGCTACACTCATGATACACCGCAACGACCACGTAGGAATAGGCAACGCAATATAATTTGGTTCAACCCACCATTTAGCAAGAGTGTCAGCACTAACATAGGACGTAATTTCCTTAGCCTAATTGACAAACATTTCCCTCCGCACCACAAGCTCCATAAGATTTTTAACAGAAATACAGTTAAAGTAAGTTACAGCTGCATGAACAATGTTAAGTCAATAATCACTAAGCACAATGCACGCATAGCTAGGAACATCAAACCGCAGGATAGGGACGCTACTAATTGCAGTTGTAGAGAGAACACCATTTGCCCGCTTCAAGAACAATGCATGACTAGAGACATAGTATACAAAGCAACAGTGACAGTAAACATCACAAACGAAACAAAACACTACATTGGTATGACTGCAACCACATTCAAAGAGCGATTGGCCAACCACACTAAATCTTTTCAACATAAAAAGCATGAAAATGACACCGAACTTTCGAAATATATTTGGACATTGAAAGAAAACAATAAAGATTTCAGTATTAATTGGCAAATTCTAAAACATTCTATTTCGTACACAGGAGGATCAAAACGATGCAATTTATGTTTAGAAGAAAAATTTTGTATTTTAAAAGAAAAAAATAAGAATAGTTTACTCAACAAAAGAGCGGAAATAATTTCACAGTGTCGTCATCGTAATAAATTTCGCGTAATCAACGCAAACAAAGCCATGACCTCATGCTTTGTCCCCCACATACGCCCCCACTTTCCGGCTGAAAGCCTATAAATAAGCGGTCATCCCTTT
>JAYKKM010000205.1:67500-70000 GCA_035772405.1 Chrysogorgia sp. JL179-B06
TCCTAGGTGGAATTAATGAGAATGTAAGTGTTGATCAGATTCTAACCTTTTTGGCGAAGAAAAGAAATTATCTCCAACCCAACTACGAATCTTTCAAAGTAAACGGAAAGGAACACTTTCAGCAAAACTCAACATTTTGTCTACTGATTGTAAGAAGATAGCAGAGGAAGATTTCTGGCCCAAATTCGTAATTTGTAAGCCATGGCTGACCAAAGGTATGAAAGACCGAAATCATAGTGAAACAGTGCAACGCACCGAATCATAAATTATTAAAATTCGACAATAAACTTCGACTTACCACTTGGAACGCTGGTGGCCTAATACATAACGTTCATTACGCTGACCGATGTTTACGTTACACCGATATTTGTATCCTAGTAGAACATTGGTTATATCCTGACTCTTTAAGCTTTTTAAGAAGTATAAATAGTGAATTTGATGGCTTTGGCAAAGCAAGTTCTGAACTAAATCCTGACTCTATTTGGAGAAGGGGAAAGGGCGGTGTTGGTATTTTGTGGAGAAAAAATACTGGTTTAATTATACAAAATTATGAAAAATATTGGAAATGACAGAATCGTGGTGACAAGCGTGGAAATAACAAGTGGCCAGATTCTTTTTATTATTGGAGTCTATTTACCATCAAGTAACTATAATCTCTCAAGTTACCGTGAATGCCTAGAGATACTAGAAGATGTCATCAATCAGTTTATTCATCTTGGAATGGTAATTATTGCTGGCGACTTTAATGCCCATATTGGAAATCATAGTGGTCCGAAATGCCTTCCCGAAAAAATAAATAACAGAGGAAAAGAACTAATTGAAATGATGAATCGCCTTAATTTAGTTTCGCTGAATTCTCAAAGTTCAACATTTGGCACATCTGCAACCTATTACTCTGCTGATGGAAATGTTCCAACAACACTTGATCACATCATGCTCAGTAACCAGTTTTTGCATCTTGTACATGAGTGCCGAGTTGTCGATGAAAATAGCGATAATCTTTCGTTCCATTTACCTATTTTTTGTTCTTTAAAATTTACCAACTCGCGTTTCTCCGCGGAGAAATCTAACAATGTAATTTCCGTCATAGCTTGGAAAACATTGCAAACAGACAAATCAATTTTGGAGGCATATCAACAAATTGTTAAAAACGACTTGGAACGCAGCCATGTAAATATCAATCTAACAAGTGTTGACAACATAGAACAGGCTTTAGAAAGTGTTGGTGACGTCTTAAAGTCTGCGAGTAATGCATCTATTCCAAAGACCAAGTTCAAATCTTTCCTCAAGCCCTTCTGGAAATATGGGATGAAAAACTTTCACCAAAAGAATAGAGCCTGTCGCAAGATTTGGATTCGAAATGGTAGACCAAGAGATTGTGACAATCCTTTTTTTAAAGCATATAAAAATGCAAAACGAGAGTTCCGCAAGGAAATGAGGAGATTATTCTTAGAACACGAGTCCAAACAGTTCAATCATCTGGAACAGTCTTATGACACAGATCGTAGTGGTTTTTATAAAGCTATCAGTAAGCTACGTAAAAATAAAGGCATAAATCGAAGTAACGGGTTACGCATTGATGGTAAAATGGTAACTGATCCGAAAAACGTCCTTGATATTTGGACTCAACACTATGTTAACCTTCATTCACCAACGCAAAATATCAACTTTGACAATAATTTTCAAGCCTATGTGGAACAAAAGATTTGTGACTATAAATTGATGTCTTTGGACGAAAGTGACAACGATGTATTAGAAGAGCCCTTCACCATTGGTGAAGTAACTGTAATTTGTAGCAATTTACCGAATAGAAAATCTGGTGGATTGGACAATGTCGTTTATGAACATGTCAAGTACGCTGGTCCATCCCTTTTTGTCATTTTGTGTTTAATCTTTAATGCTCTTTGTGATCTTGAGGATGTTGGTGATTCAATAGTAACTGGTATCATTCACTCCCTCTTCAAATCTAATAAATCCGATAGATTCGATAAAAACAATTATCGTGGAATTACTCTCCTCAATGTTTTTTGGAAAAATATTCGAAAGACTAATCTTATGCAGATTAATGCCTAAATTTCAAAGTCTAGGTATTCCTCACAAGATGCAATTTGCTTATCAAAAGAACAAAAACTGTATTTTAGCTAGTTTTGTTCTTCAAGAATCCATTGCACACTATGCTGAACGTGATAGCAAGGTCTATTGCTGTTTCTTAGATTCAGCAAAGGCCTTTGACACTGTTTGGATCCATGGTCTTTTCTACAAACTGTATAATTGCGGAATCCGCGGAAAAACTTGGAGATTGCTTTACAATTGGTATAACAAGCTGTCTAGCTGCGTAAAACATGCGACACTTCTCTCACCAATCTTTCGTATTCGTCAAGGTGTACGTCAGGGCAGTGTGTTATCACCATGGCTTTTCTTAGTCTTTAACAATGACATTCCTGAAACTCATCAAAAATTCAAACCAAGGTCTCCAGATTAGTAACATTTCCTGTGGAGC
>JAYKKM010000205.1:75000-77500 GCA_035772405.1 Chrysogorgia sp. JL179-B06
AAGACTTGATACCACAATTACAGATAATTTAGTCCACATTGATGGTTATTCTATTGTGAGAAACGATTCGCAATCGCAATGGGGGAGGTGTGTGCCTTTACCTCAGATCAAGTTTAAATCATCGTATAAGAGAAGATTTGAATTTTGAAAAATTTGAAATTGTGTGCGTTGACATCATGAAGCCCAACAGTAAAGCATTTACTGTAAACGGCAGCATATAGACCTCCAAATTGCATCGATGGTTTCTTTCAGAACCTAGAAAATATTTTTCTTACCCTTGATATGGAGTCAAAAGAGCACATACTTCTTGGCGATTTAAATTGTAATTATTTAGCGGAAAGCGATTCTCAGTTAATGCAATTGAAACAACTGAGTACAGTCTATCAATTGGAACAGTTGATTAATGAACCGACAAGGATAACTTTAACTTCCAGTACACTTATTGATGTTATTCTAACAAACGAGCCCTCTAGAATTGTATCATCAGGAGTACTACATCTCGGCATAAGTGATCATAGTTTGGTTTATGCTGTGCGAAAATTTTCATATTCCATCTAAAAACACGCACAAATATGTAACAACTCGCACATTTAAAAACTTTAATGCCGATGCATTCCGAAATGACATGAGGGCAGTTTCTTGGGATGTCATTAATAATTGCGATACACCAGATGAAATGATAGAAATCTAATCTATTTACAGCTGTAGCTAATGATCACGCTCCTAATAAGATCTAGAAGGGTGAGAAATAAGAAATCACCCTGGCTTACAGTTGAATTAAGGAAACTAATTACAAATCGTGATAGATTAAAAAGGCAAACAATTGCCAGTAACGACCCAGACACGTGGGCCAAGTTTAAAAAAGAAAGGAATAGGACCAACAATGAGATCAAGAAGGCGAAAACAAATTATTATCGAGTACAGGTAGAAAGCAATTACGGTAATCCCAAAGGAATTGGAAAGTTATAAACCAACTAACCCATCGTAAGTCTACCAATAATAGCTCTATAAATGAGCTAATAGTTAATGGCGAATCCGTAACAAATCCTTCTGATCTCTGTGAAATTCTAAATAGTCATTTCACGTCTGTTGGTCCTAATCTAGCCTCAACAATGCCGGATGGAAACAGAAGTTTTGAGTCATATATAAGCCAAGTAAACACTGAGTTCAATCTTTCAACATACCACAAACGGATATAGTCTTAAAGCTTTTAAAAAAGTTATCGCCTCACAAGGCAACCGGCCTTGATAACATCTCATGCAGACTTTTGAAAGAAGCGGCTTTAATAATTTCTGTTCCATTAACAACTATTATTAACAAAAGTATCGATACTGGACTTTTCCCGTCAAAATGGAAAATGGCCAAGGTATTTTCTTTATTTAAGGCTAACAATCGCACAGATATTCAGAATTATAGGCCAATTTCTGTTTTACCTGCTATTAGTAAAATATGTGAACGGGTTGTGTATGACCAGCTTTATGCCTATTTAAACGATTGCAGTTTATTAACAGAGTGCCAATCCGGATTTCGCCCTCTTCATTCCACTGTAACAGCATTGTTGGACATTGTGAATAAGTGGTATTTAAACATTGATGAAGGAATGACCAATATGGCAGTATTCCTCGATCTTGCGAAAGCGTTTGATACTGTCTCTCGTACAGTCTTGCTGAAAAAGCTGGAACTTTATGGTATTGCGGGAACAACTCTTAATTGGTTTGCCTCTTATTTGTCGAATAGACGACAACAATGTATTGTAGAAGGCAATCTTTCGGCACCTCAAATTATTACATGTGGTGTACCTCAAGGCTCAATCTTGGGACCATTATTATTTTTATTATATATAAATGACCTTCCTCAATGCCTAATGCACACTAAATCACATATGTATGCTGACGATACTATTATAACTATTGCTTCCATATCAACAACTGAATTACAGTTAAAAGTAAACCAAGATTTACTAAATATTAAGGAGTGGCTGCTGGCAAACAAACTCAGTTTAAATGTCACTAAAACGGAATGCATGTATATCGGAACGACCTTTAGATTGTCCAATTTAGGGAGAATTGTTCCCTTTGTTATTGGAGACAAACAAATTAAAAGAGTTGTAACTACAAAATACCTCGGAGTTCATTTAGATGAAAACCTTAAGTGGGATGAACATATCAATACATTATGTATAAAAGTAGGTCGATCTATCAGTGGTCTAAGGCAGGCTCGTGATTATGTTTCTTTGAATGTACTTAAAATCATATATAATGCTCTAATACAGCCTGTCTTTGACTACTGTGATGTTGTATGGGGTAGCTTAAATAAAGGACTTGCTAGTAATATTCAAAAACTACAAAATCGAGCTGCCCGCATTATTACCTACCAAGGCTATGATGTGAGGTCAGCTGATATATTAAATGATTTAAATTGGTGTAATTTGGTAGCGAGAAGAGAAAAACGTCTCAATATGTTTATGTACGATACAATTAATTGTAACGTGCCTAAATAT